>JBCIKM010053675.1:0-10068 GCA_039654465.1 Melibe viridis
TGCCTTTTGGTACATGACTGCAGGGTCACAAGTTAAACGTACTTTTGTACACAAAGGGGGTTTAAAGATCTTGGGTCTTTCTGTACCATAATGCTGTTATAATGTGATGGCCATTGCTTGTAAGGAGAGATATTTTTTATCATTGTAACTCCTCTCTCGGTGCTGTTGATATGTGTTTTGAGAGATGATATTTATTTTTTAGTGTAAATCATCTCTCTGCTGTCTGTGGTGTGATCTGTTCCCTCTTTTAAAATCAATTCTTTCATCTTACTTTCCTCTGGGCTCCTCAATGACCCTCGTGTGTTGCGGGGCCCTAAAACCTCCAATAAACAAACAAACAGTCTAATTTCTGTGGATTCAAATCTGTACTCAAATTAGCTATTAAAAGGCTCTTAAAATGTTAAGCTGTATTTTCAAGGATTCCTCAGTCAATATAGTCTCTACTCTCTTCCAGTAGATGGACCTAGCTAGGCTAGAATTTTGAAGACTCTCTTTAGCTAATGGAGAACAACAAAGGTCTATGTATTCTCTTTAACCCAAACCTGAGATTGTGCTTTCATTTCTAATTTGGTTAATTTTGATATTATTGGAACAGATTCCCTTTTTATTACAGGTTTTTTAGATCTGCTGCGGGTTTGATAATCTCCTGGTAAACGTTGATGCTGCCGACATAGAGGTAGTCCAAGTGCAATGGCTCTGTCTGTGGAAAAACTGCTTAGCGATGCTCATATGCTGATCACTCGACTCAAGGACCATGACTGTCTGGCGGACAGTATCATTGGGAGCAGTCAAGCACTCTACAATAAGGTTGAGGCAATGAAACAGGTAAGTAGATATTTGAAAAAAAAACCTGCTTTTTTGTTTTGGCTGTGTATTCTATCACTTAGTCCAGTAGCTCAACTGGTGAGATGTTTGACTCGCCTAAGGGCGAGGATTCAAATCTTGCCTGGGGTAATTGTGGTTTACCATGGTCAACGTGGGGGATTCCTGTTGGCATCAGATGTGTGTAATCTTTTTGTGTATCCTTCTAGGGTGGCTAGGCCACGGCACACCTGTTTGCAGGTGTAAAGGCCAATTTTTTTTATCACTTAGTGGCACAGGGTTGGTGAAAATTTTGAATGATGAAGCCATTTTAAGGGAAAGCCAAAAAGAGCATTTTTTGGGCCTTGTTTGCTTCAGAAGTGGCAAGAAAAATGAGACTTTACTTTAAGGGTTAAAACATTGCTCTAAACAAACCCATGAAGGAATGTTTCATCTTACCATTATCAGTCTTAACCACTCAGACCTCCATTACAGTAATGCCCTTTACAAGATTTTTGTGGGATAAGATAAAGAAAAATTGATAAAAAACAAGTAAAGTATCTCTGTCTCGTCAAATTCTTTGTTCAGAGTCATAAATGTCAGTTGCCAGCTGGTAGACTGTTGCTGTGGCAGGTTCTTGGTTCAAACCTTGCTCTGGATGACTTTCAGACTTCCTTTATTTCTCTATCTGTTCTTTTTGTCGTCTCAGTACCTCACTTACATCTTTGTCCCAATTATCATTTTTCCATCACCTTTGCTCCTTCTTTACTTACCCTAAAGGTACAGGAGAACTTCATACCATATCTCTTTGTTTTAAATTTTTTCCCTGTTGTCAGTACCAAGATGACATTACAGAGCTGAATGAGATTGCCAAGCATAGGCCCCGTTCCACCCTGGTGTTGGGCATTGCCCAGGAGAATCGTCAAATCCGGCAACTGCAGCAGGAGAACCGAGAGTTGGAGGCGTCGCTAGAGGAGCACCAATCGGCTCTTGAGCTCATTATGCAGAAGTATCGGGAACACACTGTCAAGCTGTTGCAGAGCAACCAGATTGAGAGAGCTCTGAAGGAAAAGGAAGTGACAGAAAAGGTAAGTGTCATGTATAGAGTCTCATGATGATATAGAGTAGAGCAGTTATTTTCAGCGGGGTTGTCTATCATTCCAAGAATTCTTGGAATCCACAGTGTTTGCTCGTCAAAGGGTTTTAATGAATTAGGATCATTTACGGTTAAGGACTGAAGGATTAAGAGAGAGAACTTTTTCCAAATTTTGACTTAAAGGGGTGTATTGACTCATGATGTAAAATGTTTTGTTTCTATGCTAAAGACTTTGTTAATTACAAATTCTGATAACAGTTTTTCTTCTTAGATCAGACGGTAATTCCTATTACCTCATGTCACTGAGCTTTAAATGACTAATTAGCATCTAGTTTCTTTTAGAAAAGATATAGAGAATGAATTTGCTTTTAAGGTCTTGATGCTTCTGGAAGAAAAATCTCATAATGAAATGCAGATAGCACGGTGATGATGGATTCAAACCTTTTATTGTGGTGTTGTATACTCTTTTTATTGACTCTGATCACTTTATTTTTTTAAATTCTTCAGTACTTTGACCTAAAAATACAATATGTTGAAATTTTGCCAAACTTTAGTCTCGAATGCTTGAAAGAATTTTATGAATGGTCAACTTGTTTTATCAAGCTGTCTGAATGAAGAATGTGAATATATTTTGTTTTTTAAAATTTAAATATAGGTCAGTCAATCTCATTCCAAAGGAACTTGTTTTTCATATAGCATATGACTGAATTTGACCTTGAAGCAGAAAAGTAAAATGAAATTAGTAAGTGATTCGCCTTCAATCCTAAACATGCTGGAACCGAATAGTTGCAGACCACGCCCCCTTGTTCCTGCCATCCTGTCCTGTGGAAACGGATTGGTTGCACAAGAACTGATGTGCAGGCATGGGCCGGGTTGCAGGGTTGTATACACCTAAAAATAACACACTACACAGCCCCTGACATCATCTGTGTCTATTTTATGGTTTAACCAATGACATTTTACAAAAAAGGTCTTGTGGCTATTCATTTGAATAATTCTTAGCTCAGAAGGGTTTTCTGAATTCCAGACCAAATTTTGTAACTGCAGAGTTTTTCTAAAATTTCTTGTTTAAACGATATTTACAACTTTTTTTTACAGGGATAGTTGAAATCTATCAATACCTGAGTAATTCATTGAAACAAATACCCCTAAGAAATAATTTTGAGTTTTTAATTAATTTATTTCTTAAACATAGGTGCAACGGTAATTTAGTATCCTTTCAAGTTTGTTATTAGAATTAAATATATACAGTAATAAAATCACCTTGGCCTCTGTGCATCCATCTTTTTGGTGATATTAGCTTTGTTTTAAAGAAATTTGATTTAATTGAAGTGTTTTGGTGTTGAAATGAGCAAGTTGTAAACTTGACAACATAAACATGACCCTTCTGGCACGGTGACAGCCAGCTGATGTGAGCTCTCACTGGAGTAGCAGTAAGCCTGCAAGAGCCAACATGAGTGGGTCGTGGGTGGTCTTGACATCACAGGAGGTGTGCTTGGAGTACTGGAGTTAAAACCTTTTTTTTTCTTTCATCAATGTAGATCCTAGTGCAGTAAAAATAATTGTATAATTGATGCGGTTCTCATCTCTACTTTGGCAGAATTCCATGTGTCAGCTCATGGACAAGATTGACGAAATGGCTGGGGTGATGCAGAAGGCCATTGAGGTAACGGACGCCATTGTCACTGACTTTATAATGCCCTTAAAAAAATGTTTACATCAATGATGCAAAGTAATAGAGGTTTCAATGAGGTTTTCCTGCCTTTGTGATTGTGAGCCTATCTGTTATTTTTTTTTTCCAGCTATATTTGTTAAAATAACAAGTGTTTAAGTTACTTGCCTGTTCTGTTTGTATGGACTTTATTTTGTATTAAGCTAAATTCTGATGTTTTTTTTTCTTTTTTGGGTTGTTGTTTTTTTTTACTTTGTTTAAGATTACAGAGTTTAAATCATGACTGTACCTACAGCCCAATCTCATGTTGTCCATAATCTACCGGCACGCTTGTTGTTTGAAATACCTGGCATTCAAATCGTGGATGCTTGACCAAAAGAGTTTTGAGGGCTCCTTTTCTTGATGTGTGGGTTCAATTGCTACTTGGAGATTGACTATGAAACAAGGTCTTGCCTTTCAAACAAAATTTGTATTGTGTTGGAAAAGGGCCTTTAATTAAAAGCTTTAATTCATTTCCAGTAAGTTTGGTTTCATTTTTATGTTTTTCTAGGTGGATGAAACCACCGCAAGTGCTGACAAGGAGGACCTGAGTCGGTTGAAGGTGGAGAACAAAGCTTTGAGGGAAATGCTGGAAATTTGCACCACAAAGCAAGAAAGAATCATGCCTGAATCTCTTTTGAGAGATGAAGACATTTCAAAACTTGAGGAGCAGCTAGCCAGTAAGAAATCTGGTGACGGAGAAGACACAGATTCTGATGGGGACTCTACCACATTGAAACGGCCTAATAGAAGCCAGAAAGAGGAGGAAGATGAGTCGTCTGATGGGGATTCTGGGACTTTGAAACGACAAGATTCTGCCTCTTCCTCTTCCACTAAATCGCAGGATCAGCCGGCTAAAAAGGAAGAGAAGAAAGACAAAGATACCGTTGATTCCACTAAAAAGAAGCAGCCATCAGATGCAAAGAAAGGAGAAGCTGGAGGCAAGGACAGTGTCAGTGGGGGTGCTAAAGAGAGCCAATCTGGTAGCAATAGAAGCGGCAGTAAGTCACCTGTGTCATCTAGCAAGCCAGCAACTGATCTGAAAAAAGCAAATCGGAATAACTCCTCCCCAGTGAAGCGAACAACTCCTGCTTCATCGTCAGCTACGGCAAAGAAAGACACAGCCTCATCCTCCCTCAAGAAGAGCCCGTCTGTGGAGGCAAAGAAAGATGCAAAGACAAAAACAGGTGCCAAAACTACTGCCAGGAAGTGAGCTGTATGAATCCCTGATACATATATTTGGTCTTAACATGGTGACACTTTTTTTTTTTCACAGCAAATTACTTTGAAAGCCCTGTTTTCAGGGTGTAAATTATTTTATTTGATCTGAAAAGTGAAAGTATGGGTTGTTCAGGTTTTTCTTTTTTTCAGTTTTGAACAGTCACGATTATTTTTTTACTAAGAGTGGGTCTCCGTTTAGACCTTCCAACCAACTCAGGAATCACCCATTATTTTTCTTGTTGTTTTTGAGGAAGTCACTAAAACTTGGAAAAGCATCTTATACCAGGCGAAAAAGTCTTGTCTTGACATTTGTAGAAGCAAAAACAACTGGTTGTTTTAAAATTTATGACTTAAAAAAGGTGAACATTCAGAAAACCAAAACATGGATAGTAAAGCTTTTCTTTGCTCTGTCAATCAAGATTCTAGTGGGAAAGGATGAGGTTATGACAGTTGAAGAAATCAACCACTTAGCAAGGTTGCCAGAGGAGTCTCAGGACTCTACAATTACAATAGTTTACAACTTGTTTGCACTTCACTTTAATTGTTGATGGTTTGTGGGTAAAATGCTGATGAATTTGAGATCATTCCTGTGGTGGAAGTGGGTGAATCACATGTTGTGACTGATGCTTAGCCTATAAATGTGTTTGACTGCTGAGTTTCTCTGTGTGTGTTGTAGGCCCTAAAACCTCCCAATAAACAAACAAAGCAAACAAAATCAGTTTCTCTATTGTTACGTTTCAATATATTGAACTAGAGAGGGAAAAAAACCTGAACGATATAAAAAAACAAAACAACATCCCTTTTGCTTCAAGCCTCTCATATGATTTTAAAGTTGTTTACAGTAAGGGAAGAGAGTTAAGGTAACTGTTTACTTCTCTATGCAGGCTTTTTTGAAAGTCATTGTAGGTTTGTCATAGATATAAGCCATTGCAGACAGGAGTTACAGGCTGGTACTAGGAGTAAATAGACACATCCTGTACACTGCATTTGGTAATGAAACTTCACACCAATTTTGTAAGGCTTTATCTTGAGACTGGACAGGAATAGATTATGCCTAAAAAATCAAATCAACCAATCAAATTCCATCGAGAGAATGATGCCATTGCGTTCAAATAAACCCTTTCTTATGGCTAATTTAAGTAAACATGACAACCTGTTTCATTTAGCAGGGTGAGGGAGTCGTTTATATATTTATTTTACATGTCCGTGTGAAGTTGTAGTATGATCACATTACTTATCATTGAAACTCTTTTCAGGAGGATGTGTGTAAAAAGTTGATCTTATTCTCTACTGCCACTGCTATGAAAAAAAGTCAATTTTTGAATTGTTTTGTCTTGTGGTTATTCCTTGGCTTGTTTTCTTTGTGCAGATAATTTATATTTGGTTTGATAAATATCAGTCAAATGTGTAGCTACATATATGTCAAATTTTAATTGATTTTCTTTCGTAAGAGCTGGGCACTTTTTATGACTTGATAACTACTTCATAATTCTTTGTGTAAGTATGTGTAAAGAATGCCTGCTTTATTTAAAGGACGTTGTAATGAGTCTGAGAGTGAAGGGGAAAACCAAAAACTTGCTGCATCTGTACAGTAGTAGTGTATGTGCAGATAATAAGATAAAATGAGTTGAAATAAGCTTTATGAACTGAATGATTGGTGATTATTATATTATAAATGTATGTACATATGAATATTATATGCATGGGTCCGTGCACACAGTTTAGCGCAGGCATCAGTATTATAATTGATAATCCTATGGAAGTTAATTTAATTTTATTTCTCAAACTGTGTCCAGTGAAGAAACTGTACACATTTCTTGTCCCTGGTGAGACAGATCTCATTGTGTTCCTTGATCATTCTTTACTTTGCATGATTTGGTTTTTTTTGTACAAATAAAAGAGTCTCCTCATACATCTTGGTAAAAGGAGTCCGTTCATACTGTGATTTCTTTAGCTGTAAGTTTTCACTTGCGGATGGCTGGTAGGTGTCCTTGGTAGCCACTTCTACTTCTTTCTTTTATAATGAAGCTGTCGTCTTACTTTTTTCCCTTTATGCGGATGGTTGGTGGGAGTCCCTGGTGGGCTCTTCTACTTCTGTTTCTTTTCTTTTACACTGAAGCTGTCGTCTTACTTTTTCCCCTTTTCTGTAATGTCCTGTTTTTGTTGTCTTGTTTGCAACTCAATGCTCATCCCTTATTTCTTGCCTTTTGGTACATGACTGCAGGGTCATAAGTTAAACGTACTGAGTACTTTCGTACACAAAGGGGTTTAAAGATCTTGGGTCTTTCTGTACCATAAAGCTGTTATATGTGATGGCCATTGCTTATCTTTGTAAGGAGGGATGATATTTTTTGTCATTGTAAATCATCTTTCAGTGGTGTCGATATATGTTTTGAGAGATGATATTTATTTTATAGTGTAAATCATCTCTCTGCTGTTTGTGGTCTGTTCTGTTTCCTCTTTTAACTAATTCTATCATCTTACTTTCCTCTGGACTCCTCTATGACCCTCGTGTGTCGTGAGGCCCTAAAACCTCCAATAAAGAAACAAACAAAACAATTTCCCCTTTACTCTTGTGTTGTTTTGGTTTCAGTGATCATCCCCTATTTCATGCCCTTGGGTACATAGCTCGAGAGTCACAAGTTAGACGTACTGAGTAGTTTTGTTCAATAGTTTCTTTTTTGGATGGAAAGATGATATTTTTTGTCATTGAAAGTCATCTCTTTGTTATGTTATGTGTTTTGAGAGATGATGTTTATTTTTCAATGTAAATCATCTCTCTTCTCTTTGTGGTTTAACCTGTTCTCTATTTTAACTAACTCTATCATCTTACTTTCCTCTGGGCCCATCATGACTATGACCCTTGTGTGTTGTAGGGCCCTTTAACCTCCAAAAAACAAAAAAAAAAAACCCTGAATATTCTTAATTTATGAATAACTTCCAAGTGCACAATGTTTCAGTCAGCAAGACATGGCATGCCCATGGTAATGTATGTGGATTTGATTTCTGGTCAGACCATCCTACCTATGGAATTGTGGCGGAGGCCTGGCTTGTCCGAGCCTTCCTTGGGACAGACGGTGGAGAAAATAAATGCTATGGCTGGAAAAAACTTACGCATCTTTAAGGGGCAGCTATAAATCCAGACAACAAATTTAATTTTGATGATGAACATTAAAGGAATCAAATAAACAAACAAACAAACAAAAATCAACTCATATGACCAGCATATTTTTTAATGGATTTCTTAGCGTAAATGAAAATGGTTTGATGTACAGAATGGGAAGAACAAAAACAGGAACAAGAGCTGAGGAATTTTGTCTTGATATGCTTCACAGGGAATTTGGGGGGAGAAAATGAAGCAAAAATAAAAAAATTCAAATGCAAGTAAAATAAAAAAAATAAATGGTTGATAACAGTTAAAAAGAAAATAAAGCATTTCCTATGAAAATTTTTACACCTTTATCTTTTGTAAGCAGCTAGCAGCTAGTTGATTCTAAGTTAGACAGAGATTCCTCTTTGTTATGTAAAGATTTGTTCAGCATGCATGAGCTATCAAAATATGTAATATTGCTTGAAATGCTTTATTTAAGGTCAAAACTTGAACTCTTTTTTTCAAGGACACGAGTCAAAATCAAATTTTACTTCATAATGGTCATTTCTCCAAGATAAAAATTCAAAGGAAGTAAAAAAAACCCATCTATCAATTGTTTGTGGTGTGTTGTAACTCAGCCACAGGGTTGTACAACACGGTATAGTTCATGATTCTTGGCACAAAAGTTTTGCGCCTTGTTGAAATATTCTATACTTACATCTGCTCTGCCAGAGTATTGGAGGATCAGGGTTCTCACTTCTTAGTGAACGAGACAGATGCATATTTATGCATATGTATATGAAGCAATGCTCTGTCGATTGAACGATGTTTACAACTTTTTCTTCAGTGATCATGAAATAAATAGGCCATGGTGTCCCCATAATGTCGCCTCCAGAAGTGAACAAAATATACTTGTTTCAATAAATCAAGTTGAGTTTGTTGTCAGTCTGATTTCGTGATTTCTCTAGAGAGATCCTACTCAGCCCTCGTCCTAGGTCTCTATGTGTACAATCTGATCATACTCAGCCCTCGCCCTAGGTCTCTATGTGTACAATCTGATCATACTCAGCCCTCGCCCTAGGTCTCTATGTGTACAATCTAAGTAGACTTCATGAGGTGAATTGATTACGGAATTGTTATGACACATCATATCGACCTACCATTGAGTAAGTCCCGAATATTGAGACACCTGTGATGACTATGAGGATTGTTACTGTAACCTCGAGCTGTTTGTGGGACGGGAGGAGGGGCAGCAGACCTGCTGTTCATACTAATTTACCAGTGTCTTTACCAGTCAGTGTCCCACTGTTTTGGGGACAAAAATGTTGTAAATTACTAATTTACTGATTTCAAGGACACTCGTATGGTTGGTAAAAATGTTTTTCCACACTGGTTCTAAATGCCCTGGGAAGTGCCTTCATGTGCCTTCTCCAGCGAATCTACACATGTAGCTACAGATATAACAGGCAAGAAAACAGGTAGTCAAGGAAAATAGCAGGTGCGATAACAGGTAACTGAGAACAGTAGAAAGATAGTAGGGATGGTTTTAATGGTAAGTTTCATCAAACAATCACTCTTAAAATAGCAAGTATAGAGGACAAAACTCTGACATTAGGTAAATTTATTAAAGCAAACAGTACCATAATGGCAGATGGCCCAGCTTGCTAATATATTGAGAGCCAGATTTGAGTCCCTCATTTCTGCAGTCATTGATGAGAAAGACACTTAAAACTTTTGCAAAACCATTCATTTTCCCTCAACTACCAATTTTTCTAGGGTATCATAATGAATTTTTTACTGGAACGGTAGATTTGGGACTATGAAATTGAATTGTAAAACTGTTATTGCCTGGTTGAGATTTTTTCTTCTACTTCTACTTATGGTAGTAAAGCTGTTCTCAGTCCATTAAGATGTCTCATGCTTTGAGTTTATCTTTTTATTTGTAGTTCAAAGAGTGCTGCTTAGCTTGTGGTGGTGTAGGGTAAGCTGCAAAACTTTTGCAAAACCATTTATTTTCCCTCAACTACCAATTTTTCTAGGGAATGATAATGACTTTTTTACTGGAACGGTGGATTTGGGACTATGAAATTGAATTGTAAAACTGTTATTGCCTGGTTGAGATTTTTTCTTCTACTTCTACTTATGGTA
>JBCIKM010053786.1:0-15471 GCA_039654465.1 Melibe viridis
GAGTTAAGGCCGTGGGGGCTCAATGTGTTCAGGGATAGGATCAGACTAGTTTCGGCACGTCGGCGCTCTGGTTTACCAGTGAAGCATAATCTGAGGACTGTGACCAAAGTCTTTGCAGTGATCTCCATATCTCCCGTGCCGTTGTGACCAGGGAGATTAAAATGCCGTGCCACAGGCCTGTCCTCACTGTTCTGGACATCCCGTATCGTCCAGTGTCCTTGTCTTTTGTTAAAACGGAAGCTTCCATATATACTCCCTCCACGGTATATCTCTTTGTTTTTAATAGTCATGATCACTAATCTCTTTTTCCTGAAATCTGAATCTCACTAACCCTTTCCCACACAAACAATACACACACACACATACACACACACACACACACACACACACACACTATTTGTCTTTCTCCCCATCCATACTTTTATATCCAAAGGGCAACTGGAGGAGTTATACTGCTGTACTGTAAATGAAATGTTGATTTTGATTGTGTAAAGTTTCATGCTGCTTCAACTGCTGTCTGATTTTGTTGTGCCAACCTGGTGATAGGATAGTGCTTTGCTGCTGATTAAATCTATATGAAACCTCATTGTGTTATGTTGAACACAATATTTTCTCATGACTGACAATGCTTCGAGCTGCATTTATAAGACATCAAATATGCATTCAGTTTTTTGTGCAGTGAATCAATACAATGTTTTACAACTCACTGTTTGCATAAGATTGATAATTTAGAATTGGAACTTCTATTTTTTCTAACATTTTTTTTTTCCTCCACATAACGGATATCTTGTTTGTCATTGTGACCAAATTTGCTTATTGTCAAGAACAATGAAGATTTTCCAACCTCTTTTTACCTTATTCTGTTTATCTTATAGTTGGCTCTTTAATTTTAATTCAGCAACTTGTCTTTAGGCATTTATCCAATATTGTCATGCCCCAATTAACTGAAAACAAACAAACAAATATTGTCTCATGTTAAGCTATGAATACATTGTCGGATAATGTGCTTCCTTGTCAAAAATATGTGAATGAAATCAATGAAAATGTCTACATTTCATGAATTGTTCACTCGTTGTTTTGAATTACTACGCAGTCTAACACACATAAGACAAAATCCTTCAAGGCAGTTTGTCGTAAATTAGGAGGAAGATAAGGAGAGAGAGAGAGAAGCAGAAGGAAGAGGAAGAAAAAAAAAATGTAAAAGAAGAAAATTTGGGAAATGGGGATGAGGCTGGAAGAGAAGGAGGTAAATAAAGAAGAGAAGACCTAATTTTCATGTTCATGTGTGATACCTCCTTTCTATTGCTGTTTCTTTTCTTTTACACTGAAGCTATTGTCTTACCTTTCCCCCTTTTCTGTGATGTCCTGTTTTTGTCTTGTTTGCAATTCAGTGGTCATCCCTTATTTCATGCCTTTTATTAATAACTGCAGTGTCACAAGTTAAAGTACTGAGTAATTGTGTACACAAAGGTTTAAAGTTTCTGGGTCTTCTTGAACCATTATGCTGTCATGAGTGATGGCCATTGTTTTTTTTTATCAAGGGAGATGATTTTTTTTTTGTAAATATTAATCAAAATGTGTTAAGAAAGATGATGCTTTTTTTTTCACTATAAGTCATCTCTCTTCTGTTTGCAGTTTGATCTGTCCTCTCTTTGAACTTTTTTTTATCATCTTACTTCCCCCTGCCGTGTGTCATGGGGCCCTGAAATCACCTGTTAAAATTCAAACAAAATTCCTACTCTCTTCATAAACAATAAGGAAAATTAGTTACGCATCAAAGCTTTGTTTTCAAAGTTGCAAAGTTGTTGTTTTTTAATTGGTGTTATTCATTTATAAAAAAAAAAAAAAAAAAAAAAATCTTTTTTTTTTTTTAAAACTCATGGTACAGTAATTCAAAAACTGCACATGCTCACACTCATCATTTATGATACAATAAATTCCTAAACAATCATTCAAAACTTGCAAGGAAAAAGGCATTTCATATCATAGTCATAGTGTTTTGGTCGCCAGCTTGTAGATTAAGAAAAGAAATGTTGCCTGATGAATTTTAACTCTTTCTTCATTTGGCATTTAACATTAAGCATAATTACAGGTGATATCAATAAGACACTTTAATTATGTTGCTCCACTGAAAGAAGAAGAAGATTGCTCATGTTCATATCACTATTTATTTATTTTAAGTTCAGGATTCGCCAGTAGTTAGAATCAAAGCGAGATGGGCTGTAGCATGGCCAACGACCGAAGCCAGCTAAGGGACCATTTCTTCTTCTTCTTCTTCAACTTATTTGTCTTCTTCTTCTTCTTCTTCTCAGAGGTAAGAATTTATTCTAACCTTAACCAAGAGGTATGAAAGGTTAAAGACAAAGTTAGAAAGAAAGGAATTGATTTGGAATTTTGCCTGCATTTATCTGATCTATGCCCTGTGCATGGTAAATTGGCTCATTGGTCTTTATCAATGAGCAGATCCCACCAAGGCAACAGCAACTATTGTTTGGCTTTAGATTGAGTAATACCCATTGTATTTCTCATTATGCCACGCAAGATTTGGCACGGTGGACCGATCCTCTACCTGTCTTCATTTCTTGTGATCCACAGTTCTTCCCGGCTCTTTGAAGCTGCTGGGTCCCAACACTGCTTAGGCGGAATGAAGGGATATGGATAACAAAACAAATTTGTCTGATCTCCCATGCCAGTTGCGTGATGAGTTCCCAGTCTTGGGGTCTTTCTCCAGAATGCACCAGGGTTCAAACATCTTCAGAGTGAGCTTAAATAAATTAATCAGATTGCTTGTTTTTGTTTTTTTTTGTTTATTGGTGGTTTCAGGGCTCCACGACACATGAGGGTCATAGAGGAGCCCAGAGAGATTAGATGATTTACAATGGCAAAAAATATCATCTCTCCTTTCAAAAATAAACGATGGCCGCCACCACCAACAGCATAATGGTTCAGGAAGACCCACGATTTTCAGACCCCCTTCGTGTACTAAAGTAGTAGTTAACAGTAGTTCTGTACCAAAAGGCATGAAATAGAGGAAGACCCCTGAACCCAGCCAAGACAGCAAAAACCAGACTCAAAAGAAAAAGTGGGAACTGTTAGATAGCGACAGTAAGAAAGAAAAGGAACAAAATTTCACAAGTTGAAGTACCAACGAGGAAAACCCACCAACTGCCCGCATATAAATCATTAAGTATATCCTTAAAGAAAAGTGAAGGAAGAAAAAATTCATTAAAAAATTGTTTATTGTATTGGTGTGAGAGGTGCCTCAACATATGAGTCATAGAGGAACCTCCCTGGATAATAAAATGATAGATTAATTAATAGAGATGAGAGACTTCAACCCTGCAAGAGACGTTGTAGAAAAATAAAACAAAACAAAAAAAAAAAAAAAACCATCATCCTTCAAAGAAAAAAAAAAAAAGTTGCCATATAAGGTTAGCAAACAAATTGTAAGGTTTCAGTTTTCTTGCTAGTGAAACTGACAAACATACTTCATACATATAGGCTTAATCCGTCAATCTAACAAGCATCCTTACAACGCACAAAATTCACATTGTCAAACAAACAAACATCCATACCATATGCAAAACACGTCAAACTAACAAAGATCTTTACAATACATAAATGCCGATTGTCAAACAAATAAATATTCTAATCACACACAAAATGCACTTTGTGAAACTAACATTCTTACCATACTACACAAAAAATACCTTTTGTCAAACAAACATCCTTGTCATACACAAAATGTATAGGAATTGTCCAACTTGCAAACATCCTTATCATACGCAAAACGTATATTGTCAAACTAGCAAACATCCTTATCATACACTAAATGCAGATGACCAGTTAGTCTCATGTCAAAACTTTATTCATCCATTATTTTTTTCCGTAAAAAAGATAAAGAAACTAAAGTGGAAGATCCGACAAGGGACTAAACTACCCAGCCAATTATTTGACTGGGGCAACTGAATATAGTAAGATCATGATATAATGAAATTCCAATAATTTTTTCTCTTTGAAATTCGAACATAGATTGCCCATGGAAGCAAAAGACCAAATTTAGTTCAAGTAAATAAAAGCCTTAGTTTATTAAACCCAAAAAGCTTATCTGTCAACTTTATTTAGCCGTTGATCCTGTAAAGTTTTTCAACATATGTGGCATTTTCATTTGATTTGCCTTTTTTTTTTTCTCCCTTAATTTCCAAAAAAAAAACCTTGTTTAAAATATTACATAAACTTTTCTTTTTTTAAATTAAATTTAAACAAAAAAAATTGACAAATTAAAAACCAATAAATTTGACGACAGAGCTCCTCCTCCCTTCTATTTTGTATCATCTGCAATGCATTGTTGTGTTTCTCTGGGGTTTTTTTGTTTCCATCTTTGACAAAAAGTAAAAATATTGCTTTGATTATAATAAACCTTCCCATACACCCATTCACCCGAGCTTCACACATTTTACTTGAATCATTAACAATTGATGCATCTTCCATTCCACGCTCAGCTTTAAACAAAAAATCTGCAGCTGCCTTCCAAGCAAGCAAGAAAGGACGTTTATCACTGAAGGCACTAACACTCACACAGTGATGTGTAATACCAATTTAAGAATGACAATGTATTAAAACAATATGGTGGCCTGACTAAGATTGACAAGTTGAAAGGATGTCATATGAAAATCAACATTGCTGAGCTATCGTTAACACATTAATTTTGTCAAATTGAATTGGCAGCATTGTGTAAATAATAAAATTCATCTTGATTATGCTATCAAAATAAGCTTTTCAACAGTTTAATGGGAAAAAAAACTTTCATCACATTTTTCTCTTAGTCGTGAGCATCAATATCAATATTGGTGATCATTGGCCTTAAGATAACAATCGCATTAGTATATTACACAGCTTTTGTTTGTTTAGCTTATTTGTTGTTGGTTTCGGAGCACCACGACACCTGGGGGGTCATGCAGGCGCCATTACACAGCTTTGCATATTTTGATCATTCATTTTCACTTTCAACAAAACTGAACAAAGTCTAAATTGGAGATCCTTTTTCATAATTATTTACTCCAAATTTACAATTAACTCACAAAATTTACAATTAACTCACAAAATTTACAATTAACTCACACACAGTTAACTACCTGTAGGTGGCAATATTTTCATTGTCTTTTCCTTACTTATTGACCAAACTCAATAAAATTAAACATTCACTTCGTCCAGCTCAGGGACATGATGTGGACAAATTTTATGGCTCTATGTTTGCACTTCAAGTGCCTAAATCTTTTCTTAAACATCCTCGTCCTGTTCTGATTTAAAAGTAAAAGGGGGACCCCATGTTTGTGAGATCTGAGTGCTACAGTATCGTACTCCAGCTGTTCTGAGTAACATTAAGGTGTAAAAATGTGAACATTAAAACGACATTCCACCTCCCTACCCCACCCCAACATCACACAACGTTCAGCATAGAACAACAGAATATACCCTCATTTTTTTTTAAAGGAGAAATGTGTAATTCGAATTGTGAGCAATGTATGTAATTATAGTGAGAGAACTTTCCATTCCCTTATGTTTATTTTAACAAGCCAGAAACCATCCCAGAGTAGATCAGATAAATCACATCAAAACATCCGACCAGGCATTGGACCTTTCAACCTGTGAGCAGATGATGGCAAAAGTTGAACACCGGACACGAGCTTGCCTGAACAATCCAGGACAACATATCAGACAGTTGTATAAATAAAGCACTCAGTACATTGAAGTTATTGATTTTTCAATCCCAATAAACATCTAACAAGCAAAAAATTAAAGGCTGATATTTCACTCTGCCTCTTTGCAGTTTAGTTTTGGCAATTTTGGTTGTTTATAATAATAGTAATGACCTTCATAATTTCAAAAGTACTTTACGGTTTGCTTACATCTTTGACATGTTGTTGTCCTTTTTGTTGGGTTAGATATATGGACAGTTTCATCATCAAAGGCTTGTACACTGTAGATTTATTTTCTTGCATTTCATTGATGTTCATATTTTACCACCCTGTATGTATCTATAGATATGAACCAAAACCTTGTCTTTTACTCAAAATGTCCATCTTTACAAAGCGCTTCGAGGTCCAAAAGAAAATATGACAAAGATAAATTAATAGTGCTCTTCACACACACACACAAAAAAAGCAATCAAAGCAAAACTTACACAATATTAATCTATCGATTAATATCAATATCAATCTGCCATGGTGACCGAATCGTCTCATTAGACCACGACACACAGCTGTCCTTAAGATTCAAAAGATATTTCATTGGCTAACATCGTAAGCGTAAATTAAGGATCAATATCAGTACATATCAATGCATACTTTTTATATGGCAGCTTAGTGAAAGAACAGGCGAGCAAATAGTAATGAAACACCCACTGGAGGGGCTTTTATCAAAGTGCACAAATTTATGGCATTAAAATAATATTGTCCCTGTGAAACTACACTCCTCTAACCAACGACACTTTATGTTGTGGGTTACACAACACTTTATCTTTATGTTGTGGGTTTACACAACACTTTATATTGTAGGTTACAGGAGTCTAGTTTCATTGCAACGATATCTATATATGACAAAAATTCAAACTGAGATGTAATCATCATTGGATCCTTTACCTCCATACCACCTCCCCACCCCCCACCCCCCTCTTTCCTACTTAACCTCTCACACTTGGCACAAATAGCAATCCTAACAAGTCATGGACACAAACATTTTCACACAAATCGTGACGTCTGCACAGCACAATGATTCCCTTGAAAGTATGAAATTGGTTACTCCTCAGAACTTCATCTTCAGTGTTCTGAATTTTGGCAGAAAAAATAAATAAAGCATACAGAACAACATAAATCTGGAATGGTTGAATCATAAGCAGATGGATGCCACTGACACCGAAATCTACAACAAAACACATCAGTGGATCCCAGAGACAACAGCCCCATACGCACAGTGAGAGTTACACTGCTTCATGCTTTTATTTTTCATAGAACAATGGATAATCACAGTTTCAGAGGAAAAGCACAAACAGAAGTAACAATGCGGTCAAACCTATAAAAGGGAATTCCCCCTGAAAATGCTAAACCCTGCATTTTAATTAAGCATATTCTAAGCTAATCGTGAGCAAAGTAAGAAATTTAACAACTAAAGAGTTAATTCATGAAAAAAATACAAAGCGTGGAGATTACTAATCCCTTCAACTAAGGGCTAAACAAAAAGAGAACATCGTATTGACACAGTGCCGAGATGAGTCAAAGCCATAGAAAGAAAGGAAAAAAACAGGAAGGTTTAAAATTATACCAGGAAGAATTCGAACCCAAAGCCTCAACGCTTATTGTCTGAACACTGCCACCATGGCGAGCCAATCCACTGAGCCATCCGCCACCTGTTTGTGTTTCTCTTATTATCATCTATTTCCAGAGCAAGTGCGTACTCTGTTCTTTATTTGCTTTAGGGTTAGAAAGCTGACAAGGTCAAGAGAGACAGTACTCTAATATTAAATGGGCTTTGATTACATCAAAAAAGAATACAATTTGGGGAAATAAAAACGTGAAATTGTAAACAAGAAAACTCTCCTTTGTTGGAGGGTTGGAAGCTCTAAGACAACTACATCGTTCAAACAAAGTCTTTCAATGAACAAAATATTTGACAAGATTGACAGCATGGGGTGTCTAAGTAGTGGCAATAAGCAGTGAACTTGGAAAAAAAGATAAGATGCATGAAACAAAACAGAGTATGAAAAATACTACAAGCAAAAAAATTAACATTTCACCATTGGACAGTAATTACCCTGAGGTCAAATCTGAAAGCCAGGCCGATTAAATATCTTACATTTAAGAAATATCCCTAAAAACCTTGTTGTGAAAGAATTGACCACGAGAAAAGGAGTGCTCAAAGTGGGATAGTTCTTCACAATGGAAGACACCTCCAGATCCAACAATCAAATGAAAAGGATGGGTATGGCGATAATTTTTTTATTCTACCATAGGATAACAGACAGAATATATTCAAGCATGCAGAGATCTGCAATCTCCACTTTTTCAAATATATGAAAGTGAACAATAAGGTTCTACCGGGCAGACGGTTCTTAATTTTCCTTTAAAAGTTAAAAGAGAGAATTTTCCTTCTCTATTATTGAACAATTTGAAAGAGAAAATATAAAAGGTAGCAAAACAGATGTGAACGGAGAAGAATTGTACCTCTATCACAAAGGGATTGTTGTAACCAACATGAAAACCATTCATTTTCTCCACAAACAAATGTTTACAATTTTCGTGCAAAAATATAGAAATTTAGAGCTTTTATGAGAGAGCAAAAGTATGACCGTGATAGGATGCTATATTGACAAGACCATAAAAATTGACTGAGAGGGTGCTTGAAATCCTGGCTTAAAAATAAAAGGAGTGGACAGGAGGGATGAAATATGAGCCATGTAAATATCATAATCAAAGTTGCCTTATACGTATTCAAAGACTGGATTATACGACACCGACTGAATCGATATAATATATTACAGTTTTAAGGTCTCTGTATCTTCCTTTCTCAAAACATCCATTCCTTAAACCTTTTCACCATTGCTTGAGTATTAGAAACTTTTCCTCCATCGTCTCCTTTACTATATTCCTCTTATTCGTGTGGCACCAACACATCCCACCATATCCTCAAATGAGTACTGCTAAGCCTGGTAGTATAATAATCAATACAAGCCTGCTACCACCATATCCTCCCTCTCTCCTTCCATAAATTCAACATCAATATTGTCCTCCTCTTCCTATACCTCTTCTTCCTCCAGCTCCTCTTTCTCTGCTTCTTCTTCCTCCAACTCCTCTTTCTGCCCCACTTCCTCATCCTCTTATTTCTCCTCCTTACCCTCTCCATCTAGATTCCAAACCATGGATCATTTTAACACATGACCAGGCACTTGCATGAATACGTTCTAAATGCCATCTGATCCCTTTCAACAATGCTTCACATTCACCGCACCTGTTCCATCATTTTTCTACACACATATATCAATCACGATCACAGACTTCTCAAAATCTTTTTTTTTACTTCTTTCATTTTTCTGCAATAATAATATCACAAAAATTACTCGTGAAATTTCTCTGAAAACTCCTGCAGAGCTGGTTAGTCGTGATTTCTCATAAAAGAGAATCTTATACACCCATCTCCCATGCCATACAGGCTTTTACGTGCTGGCCAGCTCTCGTGCTTTGGATAACACATGTTGAAGATCCACTGTGGAGCCCATTTTCTGAGAAAGAATAAAAAAAATCAGGTTGTTATTGCCGTTGCCAGCCACTGCTACTCAAAGGAAGGCAGAAACAAAGACCCAGGCAAGAGATGATATACAAAAAAAAAACAAAAAAAAAAAAATTTAAATAAGATTAGTTTGATCTACCATGAAAAAAACATATCATCATCTCTCCTAACAGAAATGTACAGTGGCCACTTACCATTACTACATAAAGGTCCAGGATGACCAAGGATCTTTAACGCCCTTTGTGTACTAAAGCACTCAGTAGGTCTAACTAGTGACTCAAGAGTTATGCACCAAAAGGCATAAAATAGGGGATGGCTGTTGAAACTGAAAGATGAAAACAAGAACAGGACACACACAAAAAAGGTAAAATGTAAGACGATAGCTTCAGCATAAAAGAAAAGAAACAGAAGAGTCCAACAGGGACTCCCACCCCACTCCCAGCTAACTAACTAGAGACCTCTCGTTAGTACTAAGTAAACAACTTCCAATTCAATAAATCGATAGTCATAAGAACTGAAAAAAAAATCTCCACCCACCTGAACAAGTTTCATATTGTTTGGGAAATCGTTGCGTAGAATCTCATTTCTGGTGCTCCTGAAAATGATTTGTTTTAAAGGTTCAACTCCGTGAAAAGTGAATAGAAAGATTTTTAAAAGCACACAAATTGGTAAAAAATCCATGTAAATCATAACGAAAACATAATTACGTACAATTCATTTTATTCTAAGAATGTCCAAAAGTGCTTTAAAAAACAGAAAATGTAATCTCATAAAAATTAATCATTAATTTATTTTTTTTGATGGTTTTACAATGTGTTGGGTTGGTTTTTTTTTTATTTCAATTCAATTCTCCAAAAAAAAAAAAATTGAATCTGAAGTTTTTTGGGTTATATATTTTTTTTCACTTGAAAAGTTCTACTGAACAATTTCTACAAAGGTGTTCAAAGGCAGAAGAAGCTTAATTCAAATGAAAAAAAAGAGTTTTCTCACATTAACATGGCCACACAGATGTAGAGGAGGAAGTCAAATCTATTTTTGTCTGAGAAAAGAGAATCCCAGATTCTTAGAACATCTGATGAGAGAAAAAAAAAAAAAAATTGACAGAGGGCATCTCCTTAAGTAAATGCAACGAACAAACAAAAAAAGATAATCTTATCCTACAAAGAGATTCATTTATTTCGTGTTTGTGTATTCTTTTCTTGTGCTAGGTGAATGCTCATTTGGTTCATTTTTCTTTTTCAAATTGTTCATTTTCAAGTGCCTGTTTTTGACTGGTAGTGGTATTTATCTTCTATTTTGTCTGTAAATTTGTTTGGGTTGTTTTTTTCCTGTTTGGATTCTCTTTAATGATTTTTGCTAATATTTTTTATGTGGTTAAGGTTGGTCTTTTCTTAGTTATAGTTGGCTTTGGATTAATTGGGGTCAGGTTTGGTTCACTATTTTTGTTGTTGTTCAAATGTCTTTTATTAAAATAGCATCTTAATACTGCCAGAAAAGATTTAAAAGATGTCTCATTTTTCTTTTTTTAATAGACTTAATTGTGTGTAAAAAGGGTTTCATGTTTAAATATCAAAGTTACCTGGCAACTGAAACTCCTGGGACAAGAGCAGGCTGATCCAACGGAAGGCGTAGAATTGGGGCTTGAGGTCTTGGTCCTGCAAACGTTGCCACAATGGACGATCGTACTGTTTGATCTTCTCCATGAACAAATTCATTTTGCTGCCTACAAGGAATGAGGAGAAGACTCAAGAATTAGCCTTTCCATTTCATTAGCCTTCACCTTCTTCCCCATTTTGCTTGAGGAATAGTGGGAGAGAAACGAGGAGGAAGTAAAAAAAGGCATAGGAAGAGGAATGTAATTGTAACATTTATGTTTCTATCCGTTTCCTCATTACTGTGTTCAGCAAAACAATGCGCCAACTTATGGACAAATGAACATTCATCTTATCTGGTGCCTGGTATCCTATGGCTTTCATTTTCACTGCTCCAACTTTCTATCCATTATCACAAATTGAATTGTCATCTTACACACTTTTTTTTCTTTTCCCTCTTTATAACAGGACTTTCACCTTTCCCCTCCGACCTTTTTCTTTCATGTCATATGACCTTCACCTTGCCCATTCTCCTTCTTTGGAGCAGTGTGACTATTTTTTCTAGTTGAGTTGGACTTCTGTTCAGAAAAAAAGTGTTCTCTGTGGTCATTTGAACCATTCTTGAATGGTTTAAGTAAGTGAGAACTCTAAGGGTTAAAAAAAAAGAACTTAATATAAAAAAATATCACTGCCTAAAATGTGAGAACTCTAAAATCGTTTAACCCATATTCTTCGCTTTACATATTTCTGAGATTATGTTCATCATCTCCCAATAATTTCTGTCTCATAATGCATTTCTATTGCCGGTTTATTTTTTTCCATATCCTCTTTTTAAAATCTTATACATTTTCTTAGGATCAAGGAATTACAAAATCGGGTAAACAACAAACATCAGCCGTACTTATTTCTCTCATCCCTACTCACCGATGCCACATTGAGAGTCATCTAGAGTCTTCATGAATATGTCTCTCACCTCGGCCATCAACGAGGTGAAGCAGAAAAAAGAATCAGCCTCAGCAAACCCTGCAAGAGACATCGGGTCTGCCATGTACTGTCATTTGCTTTGATTGTACCGTTGTTGTCAATTTATTACAGAAATCAAATACGGAACGTACATTTTTTTTTTTTTTCAAAACATCTAGACATAATCTCAGTCTACAGATTTGAATAAGTTATGCCTTTACTTGATTGTGTGATTGTCAGTGGACGTGTATTTCTGAATGATTTTTATTAAATTATGTTTACAATAATATTGTAAACCGCCTTGAAGTCTTGACATAAGAAGCTAAGTAAATGTTCTTTGGATCAATTGAATTAAATATACCACCATGCATTTATTTTTTCTTCTTGATTACACAGATGTAGGTAGTAGAGAGAAAAATAATGTAATAAATTCCCATGAATGAACAGAATTCTACAAAGTTAAAGAGGACTTTACTTTTAAGAAAACAAAAGCAAAAGAAAAAATAGAAATTATAATGATTTAAAAGATACATTCACTATTTAGAAAATAATAAATATATCGCATTTCGTTTCTCAAACCTGTGCAGGGTAATGAAGTCTTACTCCTAATGGGTATAAAAAAGATACTTTACAATAATAATTGTAATCATAATGATAAAGATGCAATTTATTTTTACAACACCCAATCTCATTTAAATCCTTCGGCCCAGCCACACAATGCAAAGATGATGAAAAGAAACAAACCAGACTTCTCAAAACACTGAAATTTAAAAAACAGCCTGCACAAAAGAAGGCGAAAAAAAGCAAAAATTTGTGGATCCATGCAAGATTATCAGCAATGAATAATGGGTTCTTCTTCTTCACCTATATTGACTGACTCAGAGAGACTGGGTATTACTGTCGATGTGTGTGCAAGACCCATCATGAACAGATTAAGTTTCAATGGGCCATGGAGAGAACTGTTTAATACTTTGATCAAAGTGTGACATGATCAAGGCACTGTTTGAATTTGTCCACGTTTGGACTGAATCTGATGGATTCTAGGATTCTGTTCCAAAGTCTTATTGAGCTAGGAAAGAATGAATGCAAGTGGCAAGTCTAGATTTGATACTGGTATATTATAATTTTCCTTTTTATTTAGCCTTGAACTGAGTTTTAGGATTGACTTCAAGTTATGATGTATATAAAGATATCATAACTTACGTCTGACTTCTGGATCAGGATCTGAGGCAAAAGTGTAATAGATGGGACCTAAGATCTCATTCATTCCCTGTAAATAGAAAATAATTTTTTTTTTAAAATGATCATAAGTTCCATAATTATTATCTCTGCAAAGCATAAGACAAAAAATCATTTTTCCTTTGGCTGTATTGCATCATTTGCCACACAAAATATTAGCATTACGACGAAAAATTCTCTTAACCCTAGACATGCTGGAACCGTACAGTTGTAGGCTGCGCCCTCCTTTACCCACAATCCTTGCCTTGATAGAGCTAGTGTGCAGGGACGGAAGATTAGATTTCAAATTTTAAACATTATGATGTGTGAATCAAAGGCTTATAAATATGAACCTTGGTAAAGTTTAATTACGATTAATTGTCCTCAGTAACAATGATAAATTACAAAAAAAATGTTTATAACTAAGACCATTGGAAAGTATCCCAGTTTAGCCAGGCAGCTGAGATTTATAATGAAATAATTTTCTCTTCCCCAAAAATTTCCATTCCTTTTCCTGGGTGTCTTGATACAACTGAAATGAGCTCAATGATAATGATAACAATAACAACAGCAACAACAATAATAATATTGATAATAATAATAATAATAATAATAATAATAAAAATGATATACAGCATTTATACAGTGCACTTTCTATAAATCAATCGCTCAATGAGCTCAAGCAAATCTGAAATAAGCATTGTGTTACTGTGAGACAAGACTCCTGTCACCCCGACGTAAAGTGTTGTGGGTTACAGGAGCATTGTTTCACAGCGACGATTGGTTATCTCTATCACAGAATATGTTATCTCATCAAACATAAAGACCAACCTGTACGTAGGATATTCCTGGGTTTAGAATGGCATAGATAAAAAGAATCCTCTCCACCACCTCCCAGTGGGCTTCCTTCCCGTCCGCTAGAACAGCGTATTCGTCACTCTTGGACCTCTTCTTGTTGGTGGTCTGGAAAGGTCCACACATCATGACTACATTCATGACAAAACTCATTGGAAACGGAAAATGCTCAAAAACACTTTTACCTGTTCTTTTAATTACCATCAATCTAAATAATCATGATGACGACAACTGTGATTGTGTAATAACTTGGTATTATAATTAATGATAATAATAACAATTTTAAAAATTGTTGTAAAATGATGATCTCTCTCTCTCTCTCTCTCTCTCACACACACACACACACACACACACACATATTACTTTTTTAAACTAAAAACATAAAATTTGACACCTATAAAAATAATTGCTGTCTCACATTGAAAGTAATGCCTAATCGATTCTTTGACACAATTTCAGAATGCAGGACTGTGTGCTCCACTCGTTTCCTTAAAGTTTCCACGTTTAATGTCCCATCCAACAGCTCTTCACACGGGTAATCTGTAGCTTGCTGAAAGAAGGACAAATCTGGGCACAGGCGCCTGAAGACAGAACAATTTTTGTTGTTAAGACAAAGAGAATACAGATGTCACTAGTACAAGAAACAGCAAATAACGACTGGTATTGGAGCTTCTATAGGTAGAACTGAGACAGAGTTTAACCTTCCAGCAGCCCCTGTTCAATACAGCAAATAAGTAGATAGGTATCTACCATTTCTCAATCCCAAGGTTTGCGGGTTTGAGACCATATGCAAAATTTATCAATTAATTTTTTTGGGTCAATCACGCAAGCAAACATCATTGTGGTTCAATACTCTCCTTTAGAAACGAAAACCCAAACCCTAACCTGGCCACATGTTTGAGAACTATAAATAGCAAATTTTACAGGAAAGTATTTCTCATAAGTTAGATAGATAGCTCTTGTAAAGCGCTCAAACCTAATAGAAAAGCAGGACCTAAGCCCTTACAATGGCCAGTTGGTGATTATGCCATTGTAAGAACACCTTACAAAGCTGCTGGTAGCAAATGCTCATCACAAAGCAAAGGTGAACCGATTTGCAGGTATTAAATTTTGAATTTTGCCGGGATAGCAGCCTTGCCACTCCCTGGTCCTATAGAAGGTAGGATCAAGTATCTAAGCAAAGGAGTGTGAAGGTCTGTCAGGCTGAAAGTCTTGGATTATTTGTTTCTTAAAGGCAACTTTAATCCTTGTCCCAAAGAGTTTCACCAACACCCTTTGCATAGTAGTGAGATAGTTACCATAAAACGCCACCACCGAGATTCACATTCAGACTCATGAACCTACCTGCAGTCCTTGTCAATTTGTACCAGCATCTCGTTTTCACTGAAAGAGGCTCTCCATTCACTGTCAGGATTGGGATTCAAGGGCTTAAAAGACAATAGAGATGGAAAAGAAGTCAAAAATAATGCACAAGGAGTTTGTAATAACATGCGATAAAAAAAAAAAAAAAAAAAAAAAAAAAAAAAAAAAAAAAAAACCTTGAACCCCCAAAAACCCAAGA
>JBCIKM010053897.1:0-15464 GCA_039654465.1 Melibe viridis
CCTCTTGTGTTAAGTATTTTCTGACAAGACATATTCTATGAATTTCCACATATAGGGATTTAGATAAGGCATCGATTTGGCTATGCATAGACATTCTATTGTCAAATACAACTCCCAAACAAAACAAAAAACGAAAACAAATAGGAAAAAAGCAGAAACAAAACAAAACAAAAATAAACGATAAAAACTGCACCAAAAAGAAGAAAAAACAAACAAACCAGCAAACAAAAACATATAAAAACACTCAACGAGAAATAGGCAGTAATGTCTTGACGAAAGATCTGCGACAGACTTCAGAATGTGGTACAGATGGCTCTTGAATTAATCAATTTATAATTGTATGCTTTTGGTTTTTGAGCTGCTAGTCTTTCCCTTTGTGCTTTTGTTTTCTTGCAGTTTTCGTTTGTGGGGGTCGGGGGAGGGGGGGGGGTACGGAGAGATTTGTGTAGCTGTTTTCACATTATTGTTTTCATGTCACCTGATTATTGAGAGGCAATTTAGCTTACAACAAATGAATTATCATGATGGACACGGCTATGAAACAATTAACACTTTTATATAAAAAAAAAAAATTCATTTTTACCTCCGCGGAGGAAAAGAGAGCATTAGACAAATCAAGCATCCTTGATGACTTGTGCTCCGGAAAGCATTAGAGATCGACCCCCAAAGGTCACACAGTGCGGGAACTGGTTGTAGTATGCGCGAACGAGAGACAGCGGACGAAGATAAGGGAGAGTTGAGGCAGTGAGCAAATGTTTCAAATCTTATCAAATACTCTTGGTTATTCCGGGGGACTGACAACACAAGATAACGCAATGCCAGACTATATAATTCAATAGAAAATAATGTGTTTATTGACATTCCGGGGAAGCCTTAGAGTATGTGGGATTTCCACTTTTCTGTAAAACTGCGTAAAACCGGATGGCCTATGAACTTTGTAGTTCAATATTAAAAGAAAAAAAAAACATAAAAAAGAACAATAAATTACCCCTGTGTGCCAACAAAATATTATAACATAAAGACGCTCAATTTAGTTTTTAAGAGCAAAAAAGAAACAAAATAGAGAAGTGGACAAAGAGGATTGAAATGAAATTACATTATAAAACTGAGGGTATATTATGATTGAAGTATTATGACAAGAAGACAGGAGAAAAAAACAACATAAAAAAGTGGGAACGATGTCTCTTTCAGTAGAGTGATGAGATTTTGAAAACTACGGGTTCGAGTCCCACACGGCCTACTTCCCATATCACTCCACGACGACGCTATGCCGCTGCCGTAGTCTTTCCACAGAGGATGGGCCAAGAAAATATCATCCAAGAGGGCCTCAACAAAAAAATTAATCTTCTATTTCTAAAGATTCAACAAAGCTTACTTTTTATTATGTGATCATGAATGATGGATGAAAGATAGACGTTTTTTTCAAAATATACGAGCAAAAAATAATAATGAAAAAAAAAACCCAACAAAACTCCACAACCCCCCCCCCCCCAAAAAAAAAAAAGCAACCAAAAACAAACAAAACAATTCAGCTAAAAAACAACAAGGACAAATGATTGGTCATCACGATTCATGCCAATTTATATATATATAGGGTGTGATCTATGCTGTGTACACAATTTCAAATAAATACTGCAAAGTGTTTTCGCACAGTTACGTCATTTTCATTCTTAGAAGAAAAAGCAGAGGAAGATTTTTGACACAATCAAAGATCAAATTCTTAGGTAAAAAACAGCCCAAGCCGACTTTCCGCATCATGAAAATGACGTCCCTGTAGACAAACGGTTTGGTCAATCTTCTTCAAATTTGATATACAAAAACTTGAATAGATGTCCAAGCTGTAGCAAAAAATTAGAGATTTCTATCTTTATTTGTTTGTCAGTTGTTTAAATGTTTAAAAGCTTACTGCCAAAAGGAATAAATTCCTGCAGCTATAATATTTTCTTGAAAGACCTGTTACTAGTAACAGCTGTTGCACACACATTTGAGCTTGATTTTTGCGGACATTTTTCAGGTATGCGCAAATATAGTTCTGACTTAAGCATGATGAGTTTCAGTAGGACAGAGTGTTTGGTTTAAAGAGTTATAAGTTTTTAAACAAGTTTTGGATTTTTTTTTTTTTCTCCACCCGATATATATAGGACAATAAGGATATGTCAACTTGACTGAAAACAATGAAGTAAAAAGAGGAATGGGAGATAAATCAAATATCTTTTACTTTATGTACTATTTGATAAAAGTTGAGACGTCTATAAATTATATTGGAAATAAAAAGAAAAGCAAAAATGTCAATATTAGCATGGAAAAATGAACAAAAATTTACAGACAGGAAAAAACCCCCAAAACATTACTTTCTCTAAAAGTTAATGCTGTCGTAACAACTTAATAAAATATAGATCAAAATCACAATAAGACATTGAACCATAAGAATCTCAAAATTTCCTTTTTATTGTGACTATGTATAAAACAACAGTGCTCGTTATAAACATGTCAAATAGAAATAAAATAACCCCTTTTTTGAATACCTGAGATATTATATTTCAAAGCAAAAGTACAAATGAGGGTTGTATGGAATTGAATGGTAATTTAAAATAAAATGTGGTATTTGCTTGAACTCATTGAGAAGTAAAAACAGGTATGCGATGGGACTGAAAGGATTACAAACATACAACTGGGTTGACTAAGTAAAAATGGTTTTGCATATATTACAAAAATTCAAAGGAAGAGCAAGATCATTTTATACCAAATGAAATCAAACTTATTTGTAGAAATCAGCAGTCATAAAAGCATTTTTCCATTGTAGCAAATTGTGACATTCAAATGCAACATGAAAACAAAATCTTTGAGAGCACCTTTGATATGGATACATTTTTATGATAAACATCAATGAATATCTTGATTATATCACTGTATCTCCGTATTTCCCTCATTCCAAGAGTCAAGAGTCCAATTTGTGGAAAAATTAATTTTCATCAAACCCAAATGTTAGATCTTCAAAGTCTTTTCCCCTGTTGTTACTCAGTTTGCATCAAAACAACACTCACATTTTTACCCTAATATAGATGGCATTTTTTCCCAAATACTTGAAATCTAAAGTAAATAAAATGTTATACATACTGATGAATCAGGGACATTTACAAGAGCCCCCTCCCAAAAAAAACCAAAAAAAACCAAACAAACAAAAAAACAAAAAAACAAAACAAAAAAACCCAAAAAAACCAAAACAAAACAAACAACAAAAAAAAGTAACTTTAATGTCTATTTAATGCATTACAAATGATGAAAGATTACTTATATAAAAAGAGCATCCATTATTGAGGAGATACAGCAAAGGTTTGTAAATCATCAAACCATGAGATCTGCATGATAATGTGATCATTTTCTTGAGTAAAGAATTTCAATTCTTTGCACTTATCATAAGAATAAGAGAGATCAAATGCTTCTCAGATACTGACTTAATTCCTCCACCAACATTCTCAACTAGCATAGAGCTAGGAGTGCTATCAGTTTTTCCTGCCATATGTTGCCCGACGGAGACCAAAAAGAAAAAGAAGAAAATTTCAAAGTGATCAATATGTTTTAAGGTTTTGGGGATCTAGACTCCATTTCTTTCCTGTTGAGTTTTAAAAATTTTATTCATTTTAGTTACAGTAACTTAAAACTGAGAATGTGAATTTATGTCACTTCCATATTTGGAGTGGCTTGGTAGATGATGCTTTGCAATAGTAATAGCAACCCAAATAAACCTTGTTTGAACCCTTTTGAGCATGGAATTAATTTTTCATTGCACAACATGTGTGATTATGAACAATCTGTCTTTCTTGAGCATCTAAACTGCAGAAAATACACCAATTTTGTGTAATAAAAAAAAAATTTACTATCCAAGATAGTGATGATGAGTTGGGTATTTCAATGCACAAAAGCTCTTTGGTAATATGAAGAGACAGGTTAGGAACCATTCCTGAGCAACAAAATGTCTATATCCAAGGTTATTATGACAAAATGATTTTTCTCGAAATATTATACTCTTGGCTCTCACTCTAAGAAAAAAAGCATATATATCACAGGCTCACAGATATTTTCCTCACCCATATTCTTTACAAATAATGATACAAAAACATAATGAAGCAAGGAAACTTCTCTCCACTCACAAAAGAACAGAAAATTAATTTATATTATTTACATGCCATAAAAGTCATCTCAAACCCAAACAATGTAAAATTTTTGAAGACAGAAACGTCTTTTGAAAGATCTTCTGTTCAAATGAATATATGAGATCAAGAAAATGAAACATGATCAATAATGTTTTTATTTTGTTTGTTTATATGTTTGTTTGTTTCAAGTTTTCATCACTCTAACTGCTTGGTTATATCAGCCCCAAAGGGAAAAGTAAGATAATGTGGTAATTAAGAACAATGGACCAATTGCAACCAAACCAGAGACATTTTTTACAAGGAATTAATTTACACCATTATCTCCCATAAAAAAAGTAAACTTTACACAAGGGGCTCATGGGCCAAGGTGCAAAATGTTTATCTCTCAACCCAAAAGCTAAGCAGGCAAGCCCGCTTATTAGAGACCCCAAAGTAAGCAGTAAATTTGGACATCCTGTGGGCTTAGTTGCCCATGTAAAATAGCCCTTGGCAGCTGGAAGTTATATAGAGCAGGTCAGAAGGTCACTATATAGGCAGAAGTTTGATTCCTACATGCCATATTTATCTTCAAATATAATAAGGGTATGAATAAATGGAATTAAACTATGGCATGAGTTTGCTCGGCACCTTAAATTAGCCAATTTTCTAATTGTTTGTTTGTTTATTGGAGTTAATTGCGCACAAGATCATCTATTTCCTTCAGGAAAAAAAGTTCGCAATTTGAGTGTTTCAATTTCATGTATGTTATTTACATCTTATAAAGAGATATTCTCTAAATGCTAAAGTGATTATACAATTAACTCATAAATTAATTTATGTTAACAACAAATTCAATACTAAATGGGGTGGGGGAGGGGGGGGGGGGATAAACACTTCTGTTTTATAATCACCTCCAAATATGTGCTGTTGATGATGACAAAAAAACTTCAAAACTTCACTTCAAAGTCTTATAAGAATGCATGAACAAACATGAAGCAAACCTATGAGGATGAATACTCTGTATAGCATAAATGATATACAATTTATATCGTTATTTACAGTTGGTAAAAAAATATAAATGTAACGCTTTTATCAATCTATAGACATCATTGAGCAAATCTGAGGATTCGTTCAGTAAATACAATTCAGTCCATAAATCATAGCTCCATGGCAATACTTAGACATTTTCTTTGCACTGCCTTTCTTTTCACATTGCAAGATTACAAAATATCCTTTGAAAGGTTAAAATCAGCTTGTTAAAGACATTCTTAGCTCACACTAAAGATAAAGCAGACTCATCCTCTTTTGCTTACCTTACAAAATGAAGACAGATTTTAAAAATGCTAACTAAAAATACACTAAAATAAAAAGGCAAATTTTTCTCTCCCAAACATAAAAGAGAAGTTGAAAAGCTGTGAAAATGTAGCAATACATCATTTATCAATCCAAAGAGATCAATCAACAGATCAGAAATTCAAAAGGACTTTCTGGATTTTCTTTTTCTTTTCTTTTTTTCAAACCTTTCTCTCCACACTTGGGGATAAAAAAAAACAACAATATGAAAAGGTTAAAATCAGTAACTGACAATAATGCCTTTAGATTTTCCAAACAGCAAAAACTTCCTTTCAGCAATTTGGTCGGTCAGTCTGGGGTTAACGCAGGATCAAATTGATTACATAGTTCTAAATTGGCAAGATTATTTGAGAAATTCAGCAGCATCTGGTTGTTAAGTACCAACTTTTCCCTAGCTTCTCCAATAATGACATTTTTATGTGTTTGGTGGTTTTGAAGTAATAGTTCTTAATATTCCTTGTGGAAATTGGGTAGATTTCTACAAAACTTAGAATTTGACAGAATTACAGGTTTTATAGATTTTATCTTTAATTTGACACTTCCTCTGTGAATTATCCTACAAACAGGTTTATCTGATACAGCCCTATTATAGATTAATGTAACAAATCTATCCAGGCAGATTCTCTTGATTTTCTCCTTAAACAGATGTGCGATTAGCTTCAAACTTCATATTGGTGATGAACGATAAAATCCGTTGCACCATGTAGTTTTCAAAGTTTTAGATGATATAAATAAAAACAAGAGTTCATACTGACATCTTCAGCTATGTTTGAGAATAGAGGTAACTATCTTCAATATCTTTATGCAAACAAAACACAAGATGCCAACTTTTTATCAAAGAGAACTTTATTGCATTCATAGACTGTTTGCGGAGTCATTAAAAAAATAGAGACAGGTAAACCAATTAAAAGAGTCGAGGGAAACGGATGTCATTGACACATGGAGGCTAGCCCTGAAAGACCTGAAGATTCCATGTCATCAACTCAATGCTGTGATGGTGAGCTGAGGAAGCCTTGGGGTATCTGACAGAACAGTTAGAAAATATCTGAATGAAATGAGATGACCTATTCTTCTATCTGACTCTACTCCATCTCTTAGTTAAGAGTGAAGAAAGTAAGGCTGCAAGGGTAACCTGGTTGTGAGAAATGGATAATTTTGATTGGGAAAATATGATTTTAGAAAAAAATGTTTGATTCAGCTTTGAACGAATAGAGTCTCATTATGGACAGAGTAAGGAAAGGAAAATGCTCCAGAAAAAACCTATTAAGTCACCCTCATTCATGGTCTTGGGCCTGACTGAGAGGAATTGGTGAGTCAAAAATTGTTAATGGCTTAATTGAAAAATTTCCCAGGATATTATTATTGCATTTTTCAGCACTATAATCCGTTCACACATAACTTGAGGTCAATAATAGAGAGACGAACAATATTATACCTTATCTTATGACTTTGAGTTGAAATTCAAATTTCAACCCGATCAAGAATATGTAGGGATACTTGAAAGAAAGACAAGTTGGACAGAGGAAACTGCATATCCCTCCAGGATTTGAAGCACTGTGTTAAAGAAGAGTGGAATATTATAGCAGAGACATTTTTACGACTATTGATTTTAAGTGTTCCATACTGTCTACGCATGTGCATAGAATGTGGAGGTGAAACAATCAAGAACTTGTTGATTCAAGAAACAATGAAAAGACACATAAGCAGAGTTCTTATTTGTTTTATCTGAAACATCATTAAAATTTAAGAATTAAAATCACTTGTGGTGTTAATTAATTCCAGACTATTACCAAGTTGGAAGTTTGCATTTTCATTTCTAGTCCTCTTGATTTCAGTTTTCCTGATCATGAGTTTTAGGCATTTAACACATAATCAAAGTGAATAAGTTGATTATCTTGATAATTTTTTCCTTTCTCTTTTCTTTAAACACATTTTCACAATGGATATAATGAAGGAATTAAGGATTTCCTTGCACACTTGGCACATTTGTTTTTCTTCAAAGTCCCCTGTTCTCAATCTTCCGAACAAAAAAAAAAATTCAAAGTAAAGGGCAAAAATAATGATGATAAAAATAACTCTACCAAGAAAAGAAATAAACATGACTGTACTTTGGAAACAAGAGAAATCCCCCGCCCCCAAAGAGAAAAAACAAAACAAAACAAAACAAAAAAAACAACAACCAAAAACAAAAACAAACCCCAAGACAAAATATACTGAAAAACTCCAGTTACCAGGCCACACCTGAGAAGCAATTATGTTTGCAATAAGTGCTTTGATTTTACATGTCAGCATCATAAAAATGCTTAAATCCTATAATATCAATCCGGTCATAATCAACAAACACCAAACTAAGTTAAAAAAAAACAAGTTGTAGAATTCAATATCCTCGATGAGCAACTCATTGTATTTTGACAAACATTTTCATCACTGCTTATCACTTTTAATCTATGAAGAAATACAATAATATAAAAAGGTGATTGCCGAAAAGGTTCTTGACAATTTATTAGAAGGAAATGTCAACTAGTTCTGCACCCTCTCAATTCTTTCTCAGTCAGTTTTGAAAGATATTCAGCAGTACGAATATCTTGGTATTTGTGCTTGGAGCTGCCTTGAGAGGAAACATTGTAATTTCAACCCAAATCCAAGCCTTGAGAAGATGAAGGGTTGGAAGAATCTTCTCTCTGAATCACAGATGGATAGGACTTTTTCACCCCAGCATTTTGGACAACCTTCCCAGCTTCAATATTGATACGGTTGATGGAACTGTTTGTGGATTGTTCCTTGTGTGATGCCAGCACAGGCCAGCTGGCAGCGAGACTAGCTGGAGAGTTGGAAGAAGGGGCTTGATCTGATTTTCTGTGTTGAAATGGAGGGATGATCAGATCAGGAGGTAGTAGATTCAGATTGTTATTTTCCAGTCTGGAGAGTTCAGAAGTCAAATATTCTATACTAGAATGCTGGGATGTTGGATTGGATGTGAACCTCGTTAAGGATCCTTTCTCTAACATGAGAGTTTGTTTTTGTAAAGAAATAAAATGTAAAGGGTCAATGGAACCGCTGATGAAACTGGCGTCCATGTTGGGGCTAAGGTTGCTGATTTTTGGCCGAGTCAAAAGAGCATCCATTGACATGCTGCGTGGGGATTTAGCATCTTCTGATACAGAAGGGTCAGTGGAAGACAAGCCGCTAGGAAGTCGGATAGCAGTGACAGGAAGACTTTGCCTGCGGAAGAAAGGATTACAGTGGCCGTTGCCTTCCCTCCTCAAGCCCAAATAAAAGTTCAAATCTTTGCGTACTAAGTAAGGCATGCTGAATCTGCGACCGTTACCAGAAGCATAGAGATTTGGCTCACTATCTTCGTTGACAGGACTCAAGCAACGACCCCCAGGTTCCACGGAGTGTTCTGTTGAGTCGGATTGGTATTTATACAACAAGTTGATATTGTTTCTCACCACATCGTCCTCTTCACTTTTGCCTTCCTCCTCATGGTCCTCCTCCTCTGACTTGTCTTCCGTGCATTCTCTTGTTGTCATGGACAAGTCAAACATCTCCACATCTTCCTCTGGATTCACAGGGTCCTGGTTAGCTAGGGAGGACTTACGACTGCTACAAATCTCACACTCTGGCTCCACCAGAATCACTTGCACTTCCTCTGTAACATCCTCATCATCCTTGTCCAGAGCATCAAAATCCTCCAGGAGGTTGTGGGAGGATGCCTCAGACAGTTCCTCCTCTTTGTCGATGATCTCTTTCCACTTTCTCTGGTTGTGAGACAAATGGTTCAGCATGGCACTGGAGAGATCTGTACTGAGGAATTGATCCCAGGCCTTGAACAAAGGACTGACCACAAACTGCATAAAACCTAAAGGAGGATGAGAAATGAGATACCAAATAGTTTTGTGATAAATCATTAGTTTTTTCAGACAACTTTTTTCCTTTTACTTTGTTAACTTCCTCATGGCTTTTTCTTGTTTATTTCTTGATACGGTGCTCATACAGAATTTACTGATTTACTTATTTGCAATTTTTACAATTCCTTGGCTTAGCTCTCCTCCATTACCACCTGTGTTTTGTGTTAATACCATTACTATTGCCATATTCCAAAATTGACAGGAGACTGAAAAAAACCCCCCAAAAGTGATCATGTGTGCCATTTTAGAAGACTAGAATAGAGATTAAAATATTTCAGCCAACTAGTTATACAACTTATCCAAATAAGAAGTGTCATAATACAGTCGAAAGAATATTTAGATTAACTACCATTTTTCATCCAAACAAAACTAGTAGACAGAGTGATGTCCTGTGCTATTACATCCATGCAATAGAATTTCCTTGGTGAGATGCCAGCTTGATGAATCCCACCGTGGCAGACAATTTTAGCTTATTTTGTTTAAGCCTTTTCTTTAGTAGTAGATCTTTTAATAAGTTATCTTTCTTTGATTGACTGCTTCAATAAAATTGAGAAAAAAGTTAAAAATAATATGCCTGTGTGCTCTTTTAATAAGTTCTCTAGTTTTGATTGACTGCTTCAATAAAATTGAGAAAAAAGTTACAAATAATATGCCTGTGTGCGCATACCATGTTGGATGTTGGGGACTGTGTTGGTGACTCTATCACAAATTGGGGTCACAGCAATATTCAACGCACGCTCTGTATCACCTAATGAGAAGAAAAAACAATATTCAAAGTGAGACTGAGAAATGTAAAATTGACAGTGGGCAAGATTAAATATAAGAAGGGAAAAGGCACAGCTTTTAACTCTGAAAAATAAATTGTTTTGTTTTGTTTTGTTATCCATATCCCTTCATACCACCTTAGCTGTGTCGGGACCCAGCTCCATAGAGCCAGAAAAACTTCTGGATCACAAGAAATGAAGACAGGCAGATAATTAGTCCACTATGTCTAATCTTGCGTGGCATGATGAGCAATACATATAGGATATTACTCAATTTTATGCCAAACAATAACTATGGACTTCAACAGAAATTGAAAAAGCTCAAAACCTTTTGATTAATTGTTTGATTAATACTATCTATTGATATATTGCAGTGCAGGTCAAATTTGGTTGGTTAGTCTAGAATCCTCCAAACTTCTTTTTTCGGTTTAAGACCTTTCTGTTTCTCATACGACAATATATTAGCCAACTTCCTGATGATTAGTTGAAAAAATAAAAAACCCCTCTATGTAAGCTGCCATCATACCTTGTAGGAAAAATTCGTCACACACTCTTTCACTCCATTTCCGACTAATCCTCCAGGGTCTACATGGATTGGAAATGTCGGCACACTTCAAGGCAATCTGGAGAATCAAAATATTGAATTGGGTATTAAAATTTTGTTCTTGATATACTTTGGGTTTTAAAAATTAACAACAAAAGACAAACTAGAGCATTTAAGATCAATAATTATCATTGCTTTTTACACAACTAAATGATTGAAAATGAATGCCTTACGCCTTCAAATTACTCTATGGCTATAGTAAAGTTCCTCAATATTATCCCCCTAACAAGTTGCTTGTCTGTATTAACAATATCATAATTGTCAGTTTATTCTATAGTTTTTATGATTTTCTTCTTTTACATATTATATGAGGAGGATCTCAAAGATCTTGCAGGGACATCATTATGGAGGAATAACATCTTATTTATCACCCACCTGCAGCATAAAGAGTCGATGTTCCTGGTTCCGTCGATACTGGAATTCACCACTATCAATATATCTCTGAGATTATAAACAATACAAGAAAGAGATACAAAATATATAAATTAACTTTGATTTTTTACAACAAAAAATGTTTTGAAGGTAATCAACAGATCTTTTTTATTTGTTAAGGTAATATTGTGTGTCCTTTTATTATTCCCTGGTAAAGAATTGAAAGAGTTAAAAAACTAAAAAAGATAGAATCACACGTTTTTTTCCAAAAGCTATGAAAATTGTACAAGTTTTGTTCGTACTAAGTATCAAAAAGATGCAATTGCCCGTTTTTCTACAGTGACGTAATACGTGAACGGTGCTCAACACAGAAAGAACTGAAATTTGACGCAAAACTTAAAATAAAAATCAAAGTGAACTCTTGTTGAATTTCACTAAAAAATGATATGTAGCCTATAGCAATCAGCTCTCAATATAAGGATCAACCTTTCAGTAGGCTCTGGCATTGTCTTTCAACTTCTTCAACTGTTGTTTTAACTCCCTCTGTGTGTTTTGTACTTGGAGGTAGCCAATGTCTCTTGCACATTTTGCATACACTCTGTCCTTAACATAACCCAAGAAGAAAAAGTAGAAGTAGAAGTCAAGAGGGGAGATGCTAATTGACCTTGAGGACCAGGTAATAGGATAGCATCTCAATCTACGAAAAAAAAGATGCTTTAATTTCTGTTCATTTTTGAGTTATTTCAATTATTTATTGGGGTGAAACTGAACAAGATTTCACTTTGTTTTTCAATTCATTTTTTGCGCAAAAAATCAGTGCCTTTGTTTTTTGCCACACTTTATAAATGACGTCACTGTAGAAAAATTGGTTCGCAACATACTTTTGATACTTAGTACCAAGAAAACAGATAATTTTCTAAACTTTTGTGAAAGACTGGGTGTTTTTCAACTTTCTTTGGTTTTTTAGCTTTTCCATTTCTTTATTAGGGTATATTAAAAGGACACCCTGCATTCAAAAACTTAGAACTCATCTGACACTCAGCACACATGAAAGTCTTCAGAGCGTTACTAATGAATTTAGGATTTTAGCAAAACAGACAGATCCATGTGAAATAAAGTCTGCCAAATAAGGCATACCTACTGCAATGTCAGGTATCAATTATACTGGCTTTTCACAAAGATGTATTTTATATATATATATATATATATATATATATTTAATATATATATATATTAATTTTAGCAACTGCAGACAGTAGGCCTACTGTTTCGTGCTTGTTAGCACTCATCTTAAAGTATAATTGCATCTCAAAGGTATTTTTGAAATGTCAATTTTAAATCTTAATTTTACTATTGCCTACCCATCTAAAATAAAATTCAAGTATACAAGCCTCCAAACATTCAAAACTGCCTGATTATTGACTGTTCAACTGACCAAAGACACCACCAAAACACTAAGGCTTTCAAATACTCACACTAAACTTTAGAAGAAATTCTTGCTGCCTGGTAATATCTGTGGCCAAAATTAAGGCCTTCACTTGGCCAATGAAAGACTCCCTGAAATATAAGATTTGATTTTAAAAGAGTTAGTTGAAGCTATAAAATTTTAAAGAATAAAATCTAGTTGTATAATAATTTGCACACATTATTATAACAATACTCTATTTTTGCAAACTAGCTGAAACAGCAGGAAAATTGGGCCTTCAAAAATAACTACAGATGTTAAAAGAAGGTAGATATTTAAGGAAAAAGATGAGTGAGTCAATAACTGTACTTGAATAAAGTACAAAGGCTTGGGATAAGATAGAAAGAACTGAACTAAGTTAACAACTAACCACTCGTCTGAAGACAGATGGGCGTAAACTCCAGTTTCCTGTAGTAAACCAACAGCTGATCTCCAATGATGATTTTCAAGAACAGAGATATTCTGCAGATAAGCCAATGTAAAACAAAGTTTGGTTCAAATGTGTGAACGACATAGAACAATTAAATATACCCTCTGATTGAACAAAGCCCCTATATAAGTGAATGAAAGGTGTTCCTGATGCTCAGTTTTTCTTCTTTTTCTTCTTCTTCTTCTTCTTCTTCTTCTTCTTCTTCTTCTTCTTCTTTAGTTTTATCAACTGACTCAGTGAGATGAGTATTACTGTCAATGCCCGTGTAAGACCCATCAAGAACAAATTAAGTTCCAATGGGCCATCTTACCCACATTTTTAAAAAGGTTTAAGTTCAAATTGGTGTTGGCTTTGACGATACATGTATAACATATTTTCTAATATTCAAAGCCCTTGTAAAAAAAAACAAACCAAAAAAGATTTGCTTCTGAGGGCATAAGAGATAATTATATTATTAGAGATGAATGCAAAGCTCGGATTGTAACACGCCTAAGAGGCAGGTTGTCTCATTTAGGCTGGTGGTGCACTTATTTCAAACACAATATATGCATGTTTCATGCATAAGATCATGTATGAGTAATACGACTACTCCATCATGCACCGAGCACTTTAAAATCGATTTGCTTGTCAGATGGAGTTCTTACGCGTGCTGAAGGGCTGAAATACTTCACTTTCCTTTCACTCTCACTTGTGTTTTTGTTTATGTAAAGAAATGGTCTCCCAGCTTGGACTTGAAGCTTAAACACTTGTTTTATCTCAACTACATTAGATATGGCAGGTGAAGAGTATGTATCACAAAACGTTCAAAACAATTTATAGGAAGAAGATTTATTAATGTATTTACAGAATTGTTTGCAATTTCACAAAAAATAATCTGAGTCGAATCGCATCAATTTAGGTCAGCTCATTTCAATGAAATGCAAAAAATACTCCACAAGCTAAAATACCACTGAAGTCTTTGCCTCAGGAGTTACATGCTTGTCAAGCAATTTTTGCACATGGCACACTAAATTGCTTAACTCACACAATGAAAACAGCTAAGTGCACCACCAGCTTAAGGGTTACATGTTGGTTGTCTACCTTGGATACGGTATAATAAAGTGCTTATCAGGGCATAAGGATAACTGAATGTCCATATTAATTTGTTATTAATATTTGCTGACTCCACTATATTTTCCCCATTCCTTGGCTAAAATGAGAGATCCTTTTCATGAAACCACTATAGATGACAAACAAAGCCAGATTATCAAGTAGGCTACCTGGTAAAGGGTTGCTAAGTGGTTGGATGTGGCTATCAGGAAGCCATTGTTCACCCCTGGATGGTCAAGGTCGTGGGTCAGGGAGGCGACTAATGCTGCCATCTTCTCCAAGTCCGAGGTGGATTCAAAGATCTAGGCAAACAAATGTATGCACCAACTCAAACAAAATTGTGATACAGATTATATACAGGAAAAATCTATAGAGTATCGTGAAAATGGATATTATGTAGATTTTTACCACTGACAATAGATTTCACTTCCTCCCAAAATTCACACACACATCACACAATCAGGACAATTTTCAAATAACAAAAAGGAAATGCATTGTGTTGAATGAGGTATGAAAATGTAAATAAAACCAAACCAAAAAAAAACCCCCAGCAACCAAACAGCCAAGATCATTTTATTCTGAATCCCTTTTTTGGGTAGGAAAACCAGAAGTCCAGTTCAAAATGAAAACATTATTTTTGAAGTAAAAATCTGGTTGACAACCAATGGCCCCAGTGGGAATGATACTTAATTTTGTTTCCCTTCATCCTCCCCCCTCCCTTCCCTTAGGACGAATAAGCTATGAAAGATCAGGAACAAAAAGATAAAATAGTCTGTAGCTAGGGAGTAAAAATAGAGCAAAGTGATTCCATCCAGTTTTTTTGGTGTGTGTGTACCTCCAGTTCCTGGAGGAAGCAGTGCATTGACTGTGTGACATCTGCAGCATGGATGGCATTGTGGTATGGGTTACTCTCGTGGTAATTCTGCTCTATCAGGGCTGCAAGATAAATGGAAAAAATTTAATTAAACATATCTTTTTTCAGAATCATTTGATTAGATAACTAGCAAATTTGTCCAACTGTGTTTCAGAATCATTTGATTAACTAACTAGCAAAATCGCCCGACCCAATAACCCTGAAAAAGCTTACCTACCAAAAGGGTATTTATTGTAAATGAACTTAACGGTATTTATTACCATTATGTATCCAAAGTATCCAAACTGTCTAAATCATCGTCATTCTGTCTAATTATTTTTTTTTATTATGTTTGTCCAGTACTTTTCAGCACCCTCATGATTCCCTCGCACACGACGGAAAAAAGAAGACACAGGAGAGAAAGAGAGAGAGAGAGAGAGAGAGAGAGAGAGAGAGAGAGAGAGAGAGAGAGAGAGAGAGAGAGAGAGAG
>JBCIKM010054008.1:0-15464 GCA_039654465.1 Melibe viridis
CAACTATAGAGGAATTATGCTCCTGTCTGTTCCAGGAAAGATTCTCAACAGAGTCATTTTGGATAGAATGAAGGATGTAGTAGATGGAAAGCTGAGAGACCAGCAAGCAGGTATTGGCTGGATAAAAATGGAGTAGACTTCAAATTCACTCAAATCACAGGTTTGTGAAGAATCAAAGAACAACAGATTCTTCTACTTTTTAGACAATAAATCAATGTTGCTACAACAACCCCTTTCATTGCAACTGATGCAACACTCTTACAAAATTAATAAGATTCTGACTTTGTTACATAGAGACCAAACTGGTCCAAAGGAATCTCATGTGTGGACTTGATAAAATACTTGTATGTGGCAATGTTTTTGAGATCGGCTCACAGTCATATTTAACTTTCATTACCTGCAGAAAATGATTCAAATTGGTTCATACTCCTTTGTTTCTTTATTTTACCTTTAGTACGTTTCGGTGTAAGGTTTAATCGCTATGCACAAACTTTTGCCACTGATCCCTATCTAGACTCTTTCTTTTTGCATCTACAAGCTTACAACTTTTCTTCTCCACTATGTCTGCAATTGCATCTTGCCACAATTTCTTTGGTCTACCTCTTGGCAACTTTCCCTGCTGTTGACATTCTAAAACTTGTTTTGGGATCCTGTCATTTTCCATCCTGTTAATATGGCCAAACCAACTAAGTTGGTTCTTCTCTATTTTAAATGCAAGGCTTTCTGTTTTAACTTCCTCTCTAATTCTTGTGTTTTTTATCTTATCTCTCTTTGTCTTGCCTATTGATCGTCTCAAAAATTTCATTTCACTTGCCTGCAACCTACTTTTATCTTTGTTATCGAAGTTCCATGTTTCACTTCCATAGATTAGAGCTGGGCAATAGATAGAATTAAATATTGATGTTTTGATTTTTGTAGCTGATTCTCTTTTCCCTACAAAAGCTTGCCCAAGCTGACTATATGCTTTAGTTGCTTCTAAAATTCTTTGGTTAATTCTCCTTTAAGACTACGATTTGATGATATGACTCCCAGATATTTGTAGCTATCTACTTGTTCAAGTGTTTGTTTGTTTATTCCGATTCTATGTTTGTGGGGCTCTCTGCGGACTACCATAGATTTAGTCTTCTTTACATTTATTTTGAGTCCTTTCTTTTTCAATTCTCTATTTAGGATGCTAACGTTTAGGTTCACTCCTGTGAAATTTAATTTGACCCTGAAATTGCAGGAACCAAATAGTTCAATGCCAAGCGTTTTTTAACCTGAGACCTGCGCGAACTGAATTGTTGCAGGCCCCACCCTCCTTGTCCTGCAAGAACTGAATAGTGTGCAACAGCTGGTGTGTGGGGATGGCCTAGGCTGCACTAGTTTACACTTAAATTGAATAATTCATAGCTCAAAAGGGTTTTCAGAATTCCTGACCCATTTTCATCACTGCTGCTCTTGTCTAAAATTTCTGTTTAACTATAATTTACACCTTTTTTGACATGGAAAATTGAAATCTATCAATACTTGGAGGATTCATAAAAAAAAACAAAACCCCAAAGCTAATTTTGATTTTTTTTCTCTCCTTGCGCCAAACATTCGTCAATGGCTATTTACTGTAATTCTCGGACTAAAAGCTGCTCCTGACCATTAGCCTCACGCCCAGAATCTAGAAGAAAAAATATTTTTTTCCTAGCATGAGTCGCATTGGACTACAAGCCGCAGAGAGGCACTGTTTGTTGTAAACAAACAAAAATTGGAGAAAAGAATATTGATCCGTTATCATAAAGAATCAGCGTTTTAGCAGCATACGATAAATTCTTTATTTTTTTCAGAATGAAATGCTTATATGAGTTTACGTGTCAATCAGATTTTGTTTGCCTCTTTTCTCTTTGTTATGGTCAGAAACAGACAGCGAGAGCGATTATTTTCTGTGTGAAAAGAGATTCAACTGGATTAAGGTGCGGTTCAGTGATATAATTCAATCCAGCTGATTTGTATACTTACGGCAGCAGTATGGTGTTACTTCTTTCCCAAACACTCTAGTTACGGTGACCGTACAGAGTTTCATGCCATGTACCCTACCAGTCTACCTGAATGGCACGGTTAGAATGTCAAATCTAAAAATTCCTTGACCGTATAGCAGTCTATCGCAAGTTTTCAAGCATTCAAAATCAGTACAGTTTTCATGAATTCATTTAAAGCATCATTTAGTTCAGGCACTAACCCAAAACTTGAAGCCCTTAAAATGTTGTAGACGAAATGAACTTCTTGTAACACCTGGGACGACTGAATGCCGCAGCATTGACGATCAGAGAAATAAGTTGCAGCTTATAGTCTGAGAATTCAATGTAAATATTACTAGAATCACCTTGACCTCCATTCATTTGTCTTTCTAGTGAAACCAGGTCTGTTTTAAAGAAAGTAGATTTAATTGGAGTATTTTGGTATTGAAATGAGCAAGTTGTGAACTCAACGTTAACATAACCCTTCAGGCATCGTGGCCAGCCAGCTTATGTGAGCTGTCACTTGCTGATTGGTAAGCCTGTAGAAGCCGACATGCGTCATGGCAATTTTGACATCACTTCACTACTGGCGGACCTTGGGAATAAATTGTCTGCTCTGGTTGTCAGGCAACAGGCGTTGAATTTGGATAGCTTTGAAGTAAACAAAAGACGTTTCTCACAGCAGGTAGCCATAATAAGCAGATTAACTCGAGGGCAGAAAACCAGCAGCACAACCATGGCCTCCCCCTTAGGGGACCTGTCACAAAAGGCTTCTTTTGTTTGAAAAAGGTAGAATACACTGACGATATAAAAAAGACTATCAGATGATAATTACGTTAAATTGTTATCCACAACCAAGGAACTGTTGGATCACTCTCTTCACTATGTTGTATTTTACCAAATAAAATGAGAATCCGCAATAAAATTAAAATCACACACAATCTTCTAGATAAGATAAGTATCCAGTAGAGTTAAGGTTGTTTCATTAAACATTCATGGAAATCTCTTATAAAGATTTTAAAGGGACCTGGAACAACCAACATAAAGGTTTAGCTATATGAAATCTCACTTTCTTGAGTCAGAGTAAATAAGGCAACTCTGCGGAAAAGATATTTTTTCTTCAGGAATTTTCTAGTAAAAACACTTCGACCATCTCACAGTATGTTAGTTCGATCTGGGAACACACTTCTAAGAGGAAGAAATTTGAAAAACTAAGTTGTCGATAAGAACGCGAGACAATATACACATCAGTCCACCCTCAGATAAAATGCACTTACAAGTGGTCGAAATTAAAAATTGCAGGTGAAAACAATCTGTCGCTTGATGATCTCCTGGATGTGAATGTCGCCATCTTGTCGACTCTGTGTTGTTGACAGTGAATGATCGAGGTCGGCTGATTCCAGCAAAGCTGACTGAATGACGTCACTGTTGTAACTTCCCTAAATAAACCCTTGGTAACTTCCCTTTACCGGATATTGTCGTGTCAGTACTTAGAAATCTCCTTTGCTAGGAAATAATTTCAGATTTCAGAGTCATCCAATCAAAATCTACATCAACTGATTGTTTACAAATGGAAGACAGACAACAATGTTTTTAAAATTATGGCTATCAACTTTGTGAATAAAGTAAATTGCTTTGTTTTCTTATGCTCATTAATTGGCCATCAAAATGTGCTTATTCTTTAAACGAAATGGATATTAGCCGAACCACAAATTCAACTTTTCAGTCATCCGTGAGAACTATAACCGCCTAGTAGAGTTGAATATGATCGTGTCGAAACGTGTTCCTCAATTCTCTCTTGGGTACTACTTACCCAGTGATGTCCCTAACTCAGATAGCCATTGTCTGTGCCATATATTTCATGACGTATTTTAGCAATTTTTGCTTAACAAAAATACAACTCAAATTGGATTAAAACTACTTATTTTTTAAATTCATTGTCGTGGTTTATGCTTCAATTTTTAAAAATATTTTTACTGTTATTTACCCTCTCTTCTATTATTTTCTCATTATTGCAAGACTTGTTGTAGCTGTGGTGAAACAATGGATGTTAAAGATTGATTCACATTCATATGCACAATAATGATATTATTATGATTGTTTGTTTGTTTTTTTGTTTTGTTTTAAAATGTATTTATTCTTTTGTCATTAATGCACCTAGCCTAGAGCCTTATGCATGGGGAAATGTAGCGCAGTATAAGTGTGCAACATTTTTATTATCATTATTATCATTGTGGGTTTTATGAATTGATATGACTGTAATAATTTGAACAGATTCTAGTTTTGATATGCAGAATCTAGGTGAAGGAAACCCTTTGACTTTGAATGAGTGCGACACACTCTCTTTATATATTGCAGTCTTGTGCTGCAATATTTATGTGGATACCTTCAATACAAAGCTGGTAGCAGTATTTGTATGAATTGCTGGATAAAGATCTCTTCTCTATTCAGCAACCCTTTTCCAATGGGATGCAGTTATTTGTACAATTGTATGAATAAATGGTCCAGTTATTTGTACAATTATATGAATAACTAGTCCAGTTATTCCTATAATTGAAGAAACACAAAAAAATAGACAAATAATGATGATAGATCAAAGAGAAAGAAATATACAGATGGGGGCCAGAGGGAGGGAAGATTGAGATGGGTAAAGGATGTTCTTTTGTTCGAGAGAGAGAGAAAACCGCTTGTTTTATCAAGCGCAGAGCGGAAGTTTGGGACAATATCGACGTATAAATAAACAGTAACAGTTATTCTAACAATCCTTGTTCAGCGATCATCATCCACACATTCAGTTTGTAAGAATAACTGGTAGTAGCTATTCCTACAATAGCACTGGAAGAAAATAGTGAAAAGAAGATCAGTTGAAGTTGGATGACAGTTAAAGAGAAAGAAAATACAAAGCCACTTTGGGCGCAGATTTGTAGTGTGTTTACTATACAAATGAATGCGTAAACAATCACAAAACTTGCCAAAGTGCAAATTAATGCAAAATAAAAAAAAATACAGGACACATTTGATAATTGGATAGAATAAAAAAATGGATCAAGCAGGGGGTAGAAAAAATACAGGATGATTTGATAATTGGATACGATAGAAGAAAAAAGCAAAATCAAAAAAAAAAATGGATCAAGCCGGGGCTTTGGCTACAGTGGCAGTTACTTGTGAGCGATACATAATGTATGTAAATCCATCATCTGAGTGAATAGCCCTAAAGGGAACCGAAAGTTTGGCTAAAATTTTACTAACAACTGGTTCAGTTACCAATACCACTTAAAGTTACAGGAGCCAGAATGTGAAAATCTATCAATATTTAAGTGTTTAGTCACAAAATATAAGTGAAAATACAGGTTCGAAACTTTTAAAACACTTTTGTTCTACGCTCATTGGATAGTCTGTTGGTTGAAGTGCTTTAATTTTTTTTACTAAGGATTAGAGGAAAAAGGGTGCTGCAAATTATTACTGCCTTTCTTAATCATCTTCATCATGTCTATTTGTGCCAGTGAGTCAGCCAGTCCTGGGCAGTCTGGTTGCATAACATCAGCTTTTCTTAATAATAAATAATATGATGAAAACAGGCAAAACTATCAGCTGTTGTTTCTCATCCATAAAATACATTTACAAACTCAAGCTAAATTGCTTTGTTGTCGATCAGTCACTTCCACCACATCATTAAAGAAAACATAATTTGTTTTATACTTTTTTTCCCTTTAAGTTTGTTCTTTTTGAATAGGGTACTCTCAAGATAACACACTGTAGGGATGATGAGTGTTGATAATCAGAATGCCACAGATATTTCTCCCAATGGCAGCGGGAGAGACAGTCCACCCAATGTCCCAATGGATTCCCCTGGCAGCTCGGTGTCCTCAAAACTTCAGGTAAAACAAACCCCCAGGAACTTTTTGTAGAGTGGATTTCTTCAATGTTTTGTAAGGGTTGAAAATAATGAGGAATTATACATGAGCTGCATATAGTGGAGGCTTTTGACAATAATGATTTTTTTTTTGTATTTGGTGAATATTTAGAAAGTGAATTTTGTTAGGCCTATGTGTGTAGTGTGAAAGAAATTAAGAATAATATGGCACAGGTGTACATGTCTCTGCCTTCAGGCTGCACTAGTGAAGCCATAGGAAACGTAGTTGCCTGAGTGTAACATAATAGGTGTGTGAGAGTGGGACAATGTTCTGTAAAAGGGCAAAGTGAGTCAAGCTTAAGTGTTGGGTCAAAATATGAGGGAGAGCAAGAGAGAAAGGGGGAGATAAAACAGAGTGGGAGACAGAGTTAGAGTACCAATAAATAGCAATAACTAAAAGGAGGAAAAGAACTATCTTTCAAAGATACTGCATGGATAAAACAATGTTTAACCAGAATGGATGAATTAAGTGATGATCTGTAACAATTATCTATAAACTTCTCTTCACTTCAATTTTGTCTTCTTTTTTTAGATTATTTCTTTTCTTTTTCTTTTTTTTTTTTTACGAAACCTCTCCGAAACCTATCACATTAGTTACTGAATATTCAAAAAAAAACCCCAAAAAACTTTATCATAATCACTGGGCAGGCACTCATTAATAACTGATTTTCAATCAATGTGGAAAAAGAATGTTGATAATTGTAATAGCCCTTTAGATTAAAACATTGTCAACTCATATGAATTAAATCATTCACAAAATAGCGGAGTACTCTTGCATACAAAATCATTTAATGTGATGATTTATTATTCATAAAACCTTTGTTATATATTTTCTAAGGAGGAGTATTCCCAGCTTTTAAAATATACAGCAGAGTCAGCCCCTGGTTTTGCCCCATTGCTCACATCCCTGGGAGAAAACAACAGTTCTAAGGAATCAGCCTGGGCTGGCAAAGATGTGGGGAATATATCCTCTGGTGCTCAAGAGCCTTTGACATTGATAGAGAATGGTACAAAAAACTATGGGCTTAATTGTTTGTCAATTGTTTTGAGTTCATGATCAACTAATTCTTTTTATCTTCTTTATGAATATTTTACTGAACACATATGTAACATACAGTGTCTTTCAGATCTTTTGTCCTCCCCTCAGCCAGCAAAAAAAAACCCTTCCTTTACAGAGTAAAACAAAGCCATTCATGTGACGTAAAAAGATTTAATTACTCCTCACATCAACTTTAATACAATTATCTTAATTTTCAATTTGTTCACTGGCCAGTTTTCTAAATGCACTGAAAAGAAGATGAAAGGATTCTATCATCAAAACAATTGTTCTAAGACCCTCGGGAAATTTAAAAAAAAAATTTGCCTTCTGAAAATGCCTGTACGGGTTTTCTGTGATGAAGAATTGTCCATTATCAACTTCCCTGTGGCCCCTTTTGACTTTTAATTATCATTTTGCATTTTCCCCCTCATTCAGCCAATCAGAACAATGCCACCTCCAATGCCTGTCAAACAGCCCTGGAAGATGCTGTGGTTTGTATGGGAGGTAATTTGGACAGCTGGCTAGGGAATCTGAGGGAAAAAATTATGGTACGTAATACCTTTTTTGCACGGTGTGCAATTTCAAGTTGATAGCACAGTGAAATGATCATCCCTAAACATAAAAAAATTAAGGAGTCTATTCTGAACCTGTGGTATTAGAGTAGGAATTAGTAAATAATAGACAAAACAAAGTTTTTTTTCAAAGTTTATTTGCTTAATACAATATATGAGCTGAGTATGCTTCTTTTAAGCTTAAGAATCTTGGGTGACAGTGTATGCCTAAGGCAAATTTTGGCCAGGAGACAGACAGCTGCGCTCACTGGAGACGAGCTATGTTTCATTTTCATAATATTTGATATCACAGGGTACCTCAGGCTGACCTGAGGTGTGTAATTTATCTTGTTTGGTTATGATGTGCTTGTGTTGATATAGTTTTCCACTAAAAAAACCTTTTTTTTCTGAATAACTTTTATGTCCATTAATGCTTTGTTTTGAAAATTTCTTTGTGACTCTATGTCATTTTTGTCTTTACGGAATTTTGAATTTGAGCAATATCTGTTCAGTTTTTGATGTTTTCTTATTTTCTGTGAAATGTACGCAGTAGGAGGTGCCATATATTACACCACTCCACAGCTTGTTGTTTAAAATAGATGATGTCAAAATACTTTTTTTTCAATAGTACATCAAATTTATGAACACACAGTATTGTGACATTTAGTTGTGCTGATAGGGTTTTAATTTGATATTTGAAGATGGTTGAGGAAAACTGTTTTTTTTGTTTTTGTGAGTGAAAATTTTTGTGCAAAAGAGACAAATCTGTCATTGACATTCCAAGATTGTTTTTATATCCTTATCTCTCCATACTGCCTTCGCAGTGTTGGTACCCAACTCCTAGGAGCTGGGAAAAGCTCTGGATCACAAGAAATGAAGACAGGCAGATGATGGCCCACCATGCCTAATCTTGTTTGGTAGAATGAGCATTACATATCGGGTATTACTCAATCTTATGCCAAACAATAGCTGCTGTTGCTCAATGAGAAACACCAGTGAGCCAATCTACCACATTGTGTGACATTCCAAGATTTGAAAACAAATCGTCCAGAAACAAAAAAAAACTGAGCTGGAAAAAAAACCCCAAACCCCCAAACCTCTTTTTTTGTAAAAAATGGGACAAACTGTCAAAAGAATTGTTTTAGTTTTGGTAATTATACCTGTATGATTGGGTATTTCACCCAATAGTCTATTTACAACAGATTTAGGCCTGTGTTGGCTCAGTAGCTCACTCTATAGTGTCAGACTCCTCTGCTAAAGAGTATGGTTCTGATTCCTGCAGATGTCTTTGTGCCAATCATACTGTAGGACTACACTGAATCATTTGCCAGCTTTGTGCCAGTCTTCCCTTGGGAGAGATTCCAGAGAAAAATTTCCCCTGAGGGATGAATAAAGGGAATTGTATTTTATCAATTGAATATTATTTATTTAAAACTATCCGTGGCTATCTTCTGTTCAGGACAATAACATTTGCAATCATTATCTTATTTATTTTCCTCTGTCTGTGTGCACAGGAAGAACTCCAGTCCTCAGTGAGGGGATGCATGGACGTGCAACAAGAAGAACACAAGACTACTGCCATGCAGTATGTTTACAATGCTACAACATCTCAATTTTCTAGGCATTAGCGAAGATACCTATGTTAGACTTTTTCTTGTAATTTTTTTATTTTTTATTTTAAATATGTAAATATCGTTGATTATGCAAAGCCACTATTTAGTTACCTCAAATAATTTTAATTCAATGAATTATTTTATTACAACTAGTCAATAAATCCTGACGGGATGTACTCAACATTTTGTAACCTAAAACTTTCTACACCTTGCCCATTTTGAAACTGGAAGGAGCAAATAATTTTGAAATCTAACCGCAATAATGTCTTTGATTTGTCTTTTAAGAATTCGATCTGAGAAATCGTGCCTTGAGAAAAAGCTGAATCAACTGAATGATAAACTGAACACGCTTGAAACCAACTTGAAGCAGAAGTGCACCCTGGTGGAGAACCTGACAGACTCGCTGGCAGCGCAGAAGGAGAAGGTTGTGGAGGCCAAGCAGTTCTACCAGTGGAAAGCTGATGTTCATAACAATCAGCGAGAGGTGAGAGCATCACGGTGGACATTCGCTATATAAATGCTATCAATTATTTATTATTGTTATTATTATTATTATTATTATTATTATTATTATTTAAAATTCTTTAGGCACCAATAGTTATCGAGATAATCAAATATGCAGAGAACTACATGTGTCTCAGTTTTCCATTATATAGCAGATTTCGGCCATCATGATGACTTCCACTATGTTTCCTCTTCTGTTCATTTTCCCCAGATAACGGTATGTAATTGTACATACTGGGCAGCTAAGTGTTCCTCTTTTTGTACTGCCCTGATGTCTCACCCATGTAATGAAATGTACCGAAATATCTCTATTTCTTTGTCAGTCACAATATGGAGAGCCAGAATAGTGTTCTGCATCAAAACCTTTATCAGAAAATGTATTATAAATACCCAAAGAAACTGTGGGTTCAACTGTATTATAGACTTCTTAAGTGAAAATGGAAGCTGATCACATGAACATTTCCGCCTTTTTTTCAAAATTATGAGTTGAGACCCATGAATGAAATTCACATAACAAAAAATCTTAATACAGCAAAGCTTTGATTAAACCATGAAGCAAACCTACAGGCAGAGTAAATTTTTCACTCTTAGTGTCATAGTTCGTCTTTTGAAATGCATAGGAAAGAAAGGTCATTTCAAAATTTTAAGCTTATTTTCCCTTTTTTTTTGTCTTTTAAGCAATGCCTGCATTGGTAAAAATATAAATGTGTAACCCTGTTTGGGCATCAAGTTGTAATGCTATTGTGTTTCAAAGGTGGCTTGCGTCATGAAGGCCTATAACAGCCTTCTGCGTGGATAGCGTGATCGCCTCTCACTTCTCATCACCTATTCCCAACCCACCTCTCAAGCACAAGTTTTCCCATGCGTTATTGCTCAGCACGCTTCCACCACACGAAGGAAGGGAGAGGAAAAATGAGACAAGATGTTGGCACAGTTTGCGTCCATTCCAATTCTTTTAGCTGTTGTAAAGTTATCTCTTTGCTGAGTTCTCTAAATCAGGGGTCCTAACTCATGCCCCACGCAGAGGTATCAAAAATTGATGTCATCGTTCTTCAGCAGCACTGGGCGGGGTCATTTTTTCATTGCGACCGCGCAAGTTTCTCCTTTCAACATCTAAATACTCCCTTTTAATCATATTTCTTATAAACAAACCTGACATCATTCTGAACTTGAAAGAACAGAGTTTTGTTTTGGTGCATTTTTAGTAACTCGAAAGGGCTGACTTACTGAATTACTAATATGTTAAGAAAGAAAAGTTTAAGAGCTTAAATTTTGTGGGTCTATTTATATACCAAATGCTTGAATATAAGTATATTTTTACTTTTTGTGTAAAAAGAATGTGTAGTTTTTTTCAGTCCAAATTGGCAGTTTAAAAACATTTCTTCAACTCGAGATCCCTTTAGATCTAGACTATAGTCGACATCATCGGCACGTGACTTCTTTTGTAGAATTTCATTGGCTAATGCATAAAAATGGACACGGATGATATCAAGAGATGTATAGTGTGTTAAATTCAGGTGTAAACAAACTCGCAACCGAACCCTTCTATGTACACCCTTGAATCTGAAAGACATCAAATTGTATTGGTTTGTTTTTTAATCAGTTAGACCTTTTGGCAATGAAATACCAAAGCACAAAGTACTACTAACAGACAAGCAAAGAAAAACTTAAAGATGAACCAAAGTAATAAAGGCATGAACAAAAATTAATTATGTTATTGTGATGTGACTTGGTTCAACACGTCGTTAATTGTGAGTTGTGTCACCGATGTTTTGTTTGTGCAGTGTTTCACAGAGAAACTTGCCATCCAGCACCACGAACGTAAGCTGAACCTGCGTGTGTTGAAGGCCTGGTTCGGATTGATCCAGAAGCGCTGGCGGTGCCGAGTGGAGAGACAGTGCCAGGCGCAGGCTCAGGGTGTGTGTGTGGAGTTGACCAATGACTATGAAGATAAAGTGGGGATGGTAAGTGTATTGGGCACTGGGTTACCTTTGCCTTTGGTTAGGGAGAGGAGAGTACCGTAATTATTGGAATATAAGCTGATTTTGACAGTGGCTACACACTCTGATTTTTGCCAAAATAATTGTTTTTTTACAAAAAAATAAACTGCATCAAACTACAAGTTGAAGGATGTCAAAACCAAATCCGGATTACTTGTTTTTCCCTGAGTTTTCACACACTCGTATTGAAACTTCAACAATTAAGAATGAAAAAAAAAATGCTTCAAAGGAGAAAACTCTCCTGAAATAACCTCCCAAATGTTGTAGATGAAGTGAACATTTCACACCTGAAATAACCAAGTGATAAGAACTCAACAAAAGTCCTAACATAAACATCTTTTCACTAGTAGCTGCAAGGTGGAGAATAAATAATTGCAGTTTTGATTGTCTTTTTCATTGTCAATGAATTGGTCCTTTTTTCCCCTACCAGTTCTGTATTACTTTATCTCTATGTAGGTGAGTGACTATAAAATAAAGAGGGCAGGTTTCTCCACATTGTGATTTTGGATAGAAAGGAGTACTGTTTGGGGGCTTGAATGTGTCAAACTATTTATTCTTCTTCCCCTTCCAGCTGCCAGTGGAGCACAGGCCGTCTACAAAGGAACACCACCCTGTGCTCTATCCTTGGCTTTGGTCTCTTTATCACTCCACGTCATCCCGAGCCTCTTAATTTCATTTATAATCTTCCTTCTCCATGTTCTTCTGGGGCACCCCTACTGATCTTTTTTTTCCATGGGGGTTCCATTGTAGACATTTTTGAGCTTTGTTTCCCTTGTGTCTTCAGCTTTCTCAAAGTATGTCCCAACCATCTTGGCTTTCTTCTTGTAAGTTGCTGCTCCACTGTCTGCTGCTGGGACTTCTCATTTAGAGAGATGCCAAATGTCCGGTTTTTTTGCTTTTTACGGTTGTTGTTTTTAAATTTTTTTTTTTATTTTATAGTTACCCGTTGGATTTTTTTTTCTATTTTGCAATCCTTTTTTAATTTGTTTTTTCTGTTTCTTTTTTTTAATATTATACGACACGCCTGAAATTTTCTGTTTTTTTTTAAAAAAAAAATTATTTGGCTTCTTTGCACGTAGATTGGCATTGCTGATAGTAACTGGCTATAAATTTAGTGAATTGTTTGCTTTATAATTAACACCAGCTCAACGCTAAAATCTGCTGCCTGGAGGATAAAGTCTCACAGCTGCAGTCTGAGAAGGAGGCCTACGCCCAGCAGGTGAAGACTGCTCTCATGCGCGGCATGTGTGCACTCAACATGGAGACCAAGTCTGTTATGGGGCAGGACCAGCGTTTACCCGGCAAACCTGGAGAGGGAGGTGTTGGGGGTGGTGAGTATGACACACAAATGACAGAGGTGCCACTTTTCTATTTATTTGCTCCCACTGTTTGTAGTTTGATATGTTCCCCTTTTCGACTGTTTCTGTCATCCTACTTGTATCCCTCTGTCTATGACTCTTTGTTTGTCGTGGTGCCTTTAAAACCTTCAATAAGCAAACAAACCAACACAATTTTATCTCTTTTTCCTCTCTTCTTCACGGTTCTAGACTCAATTTTTGCCCACTTTATTCTGGCCTCAGATTTAGTTCCAAAAGAAGCTGTTCCTTTGTTACATTTAACTCTTTTATGACGTCAATTTTTTATGAGCCAAATTGATATAGATTCATTTAAAAAGTCACAGAAAAAAAACTAACAAACTAAGAAAGCTACCAAATTGTTACGTTGGACCTCAAATTCAACGTGCTTGGATCAAATAGAACTGTGGTACATTGTAATCCCCGTTTTATTCCTTGTAGACTGAATGTAAAATAAAAGGGATCAAAAGTGCACCAAAATAGTCAACCTCAATCCCAACGAGTGCAACTTAGTATAATAATGAAACCAATATGCTGAGAACATGTGTGTGTGTGTGTGGGGGGGGGGGGGGGGGTGCCAATTTGCAAACAAAGTATGCAGCAGAGAAGGGGGGGGGGGGGTGACCAAGTTAAGGTGATAATGGGAAAGCAAGACAATGAAGCATCTGTAGGACGCATGGTTACTCCTTTGATGACAAATTTAAACCTGAGTTACGATTCACAAACGTCAGTTTGAGGTATGATGTACAAAATTTTATTTGAGGTGTGATACACAAACTCCAATTTGAGGTATGATACACAAACTCCAATTTGAGGTATGATGCACAAACTCCAATTTGAGGTATGATAGACAAACTCCAATTTGAGATGTGATACACAAACTCCAATTTGAGGTGTGATACACAAACTCCAATTTGAGGTGTGATACACAAACTCCAATTTGAGGTATGATCAACAAACTCCAATTGGAGGTATAATTCACAAACTCCAATTTGAGGTGTGATACACAAACTCCAATTTGAGGTGTGATACACAAACTCCAATTTGAGGTATGATACACAAGCTCCAATTTGAGGTATGATACACAAACTCCAATTTGAGGTATGATACACAAACTCCAATTTGAGGTATGATTCACAAGCTCCAATTTGGGGTATGATTCACAAACTCCAATTTGAGGTATGATACACAAACTTCTATTTGAGGTATGATTCACAAACTCTTATTTGAGGTATGATACACAAACTTCTATTTGAGGTATAATGTACAAACTCCAATTCGATGTATGATACACAAACATTTATTTGAGGTATAATGTACAATCTTCAATTTGAGGTATGATACACAAACTTCTATTTGAGGTATATACACAAAACCAAAAATGCGCACCGACAGTAATACTCGTCAGAGCCGAGTCAGTCAGTTGAATGGAAGAAGAAGAAGAAGAAGACAAATCGAGGGTATTAATACCATTCCTGCAGGACATGAGTTAAGGTCAATGCCAACCAGAATCACCCATGTTGAGCTAATATAGTGATGTGTGATATATCTCAAGCCCAAGAAACTCTAAAGGCACTCACTCACAAGTCAATAAATCATTCATACATGAATACAGTGTCCGGTAGCTCAGTTTGTAAGGTGTTTGCCTCACACGCTGAAGGATGAGGGTTTGAAACCTCATTGGGGTTATCGTGATTTGCCATGGATGATGTTAGTGATTCCTGTTGGTATCAAGTGTAAGCTCGATAAAATAATCTATTCCTTTCATGGGTGCCTGGGCTGTTGCACTTTCATGCTCACAGAACAGTTTAAAAAAAAAATAATCATTCATGGTTCATTTATCTAGAATGCTCTACTGTGTTGTGTTTAGTGTGTTTAAGTCATATTGTGTTTCATGCCCATTTGGGATAAATAAAAATATATTTAATTGAATTGATAAAAAGGGGTTACAAATAAAAAAAGTGACATGGTCTCTGCTTTCTGTAATCATGCCAGACTTAGACGAAGGGAATGACCAGGATGAGGATTTCACTCGCTCAGACAGTCCATACACCTACCCTAGTGATACTGCATACCGTCAAAGAACCAGTGACCTCAGCCAGAGTGGGGGCACGACTTCTGACCTTGTGGGTCGCAACCCCTCACCTGGCCGCCCCCGCCACAATCTCAGCCCTGGCCGCACCAATCCAGCTTGTGGCAAGAGCACTGCTGCCCCTGACCTCAAGCCAAAGGTCAATCTCAGTTTTTGAGCTTCTTTCCTATCATTTAGTGCCCTTGCACATGTAACTCCTTCCATTTTTAATGGCCTTATTTGTATGAAATTTTCATTTTTACAATTAGCTGTCTCAGATGGTTCAATTTGTCTCTATCTATCTATCCATTTATCCATTCATCCATCCATCCATCTCCATCTATCAAATCCATTCTCTCTCTCTCTCTCTCTCTCTCTCTCTCTCTCTCTCTCTCTCTCTCTCTCTCTCTCTCTCTCTCTTCCCTCTCTC
>JBCIKM010054119.1:0-15456 GCA_039654465.1 Melibe viridis
AAGAAGAAGAAGAAGAAGAAGAAGAAGAAGAAGAAGAAGAAGAAGAAGAAGAAGAAGAAGAAGAAGAAGAGGAAGGAAGGAAGGAAGGAAGGAAGGAAGGAAGGGAGGCGGAGGAGGAGGAGGATAGTGAGCAATAGATTTCTGGGTTGATCATTGACCTCATTTTAGTGGGGACAGTGTGAGATGAGGTCCGTTCTCACACCTCCCCCCTGAAGTCTCCCTTCAGATCGCATTAGATGTGTAGAATAAGCGCGGACGTCACAGAGATATTTTTAAATGGTACGAATACATGATACTCGTATCTCGTATGCATTTTGTACCATTAATGAAGCCTTATTTTATTGGACTGGTCGACCGGTGGAACATGTTGAAATCAACGATGAGGATGTTGGAGGTTTACAAAAGAACAAAACTATTCAAAGCAAGCAAAAGAAAGTAAAAAGAAAAAAAACCCAGTGAATTTTACACACATATTATTGGATATTATTGGCAAATTCCTCTTGCAACCTTCTTAATTTAGGTTTGAGTTGTCTATGTTAAAATTAGCTCTCGATTATGGGAGTTGCAGATTTTGTTTGTTTTTGTTATCCTCCTTGTGAAATGTCTCTCAGAGATGTGATGTTTTTGTTATCTCCAAATCACACTTTATCTGCTGTGATAATTGTGTCTTGCAGGGCCCTGGTCTCCCTGCTCCTTTTCCCCTCTTGGATGGTTCTACAATTCTCGGGTGCCAATTCTCTCAAAAGCTAAAAACTTCAATAAGGACAACAAACTTTTCATCTATTGCCAATACACATACAAAATACATTTCAACCCCATTAATTACATTACACATCTCTAACAATTGAGTTTGCGAACAGTCTTAAAGGCTCTCGAAACGAACTTGATTTGTCTCAAACAAAATGAAAATCAATTCTACCGTTGCAGGGCTGTTTTTCTATAATAAATGATGTTTCTTTGTGTGCGCGCGCGTGTGTGTGTGTGTGTACGCGCGCCCGCGCGCGCGCGTGTGTGTGTTTGTCTCAGTGGTTGAGCTTGCAGCTAGACTTAGTTCAGGATTATTTGAGAACCACCACCAGCCAAATGGACCCAGCATTTAATTTAAGAGTACACATATGCGAACAATAATACATATAACGTGGTTTTAGTGTTCACTTGCAAAACACGACTTGTATCTACCTACAGTCGAAACAACGAAGTAATGGTGGGGAGCAGACACCTTGAATCAAAGATCGTGAAAATAGTAATTGTATGATACGGTGTCGAGAGGAGGACAAGACAAAGCCATTGATCAGAGATCCATGGTTCGAGTCCCGGCCGTGGAGGTCGATTTTTTTTGACAATTTATTATTTTTCTTCCTCTATGGCTTTGTCTTTTCCTGCTCTTGACACTGTATTCATACAATTACAATTTTATAGTCGAAACAATACTCCAGAGTGAGAGACAAAGAATACGACGACATGGGCTAAGCTGGTACCTAAGGCTAGAGGGCGATTGTTGATAATGATGACGTTCAAAATGTGTGGTAACATTTGGAGTAGTCCCTTTGGAGAAAAGAATTTACCACGAAGTGATTCTTTCATTAGGGGTGACAGAATACATCCTACCGGATTCACGCTTATAGCCCTTTTTTTTGCCATTTTCAGTTATTATTACTTTATTTTTTGTTGTTGTTTCTTGCAAGCTTTCTTTCCAAGGGACTTTTCTTTGTCAGCACATTGGACTCGTGCCTGATGTGACAAAAGAGATTTGTGATCATCCAACACTTCGTTCACTGAGGTGTGTAAACTACAGGGGAAAAAAAGTCACATGGTACAGGAGCTAAAGGATGTCTACAAAAAATGCACGAAAAATTATTCAAGCATCACTCAGAAACTGAGCAATATGATCATATAGGATTACTCCGTGTATCATTTCGTGGCCACACAATCCAAGATGTAGATGTGTAGTTTCCAGTTCAAACCTTCTCTTAAGGTTTTTAAAAATACTTTACTAAAAATCTGTAATAATTTTAACCCTTGTGTCTTTCTTGAGTACTACTGCAACATTAGACTGAACAACAGATTTGAAAATAAAGAAATCAACTCTTAAAATCTGTTAGAGTTAGGGTGAATTTATTTGCAGAAAACAGAACACATAAAAAACTAGCGTTTCCGTTTTTTTTAGAGCAAAGAATGTAACCCTAACAACTGAAAAAAAAGGTCCATATAACACAAGCTATAGTGACAGGATACACAATGTTATTAAGTATTCAGCCCATCATATTTACAAAACATACATATCATATCCAGATCTCTGGTTCTTCTAATTTGAAGCTCAACAGTACATGCAGCTTGTTAACAAAATAGATCTTTGCTTGAAAAAAAATTCTGTCAAGTAATAAGAAATTAGATTTGAAATGACAACCATTCTTGTGAATGACTATTTTTTTTTTTTTCAAATTCTGCAGGATTTATAAGGAATCATTGATTTCTTCTTTTTATTTTTTTAATTAATAGTGAAGTTTTGAATCATGTAAGACACTGCAGTCTATGATTTAGATAAGAAATTAAAAAATATATTGCGTATAAATTGCTTTCAGTGTTTTACAAGGATATTGCTCAATGATATTTCTTGACAAGAATCCTTCTAGAGGTGCCCTCCTCAGCAAAACTGCCCCCGCCCTTACTTAATTCAAACTTCCCCTTATATATAAAAGACATTGATGGCATTAAGTAGCTATTTAAATGCGACAAGTAAATGCAGTTCATTTAGGTTTGGTCATCATGTATCTTACATTGCCATTGTTTTGAAAAGAGAGAACAATAATTGGCAGATATCAAATAGTTTTCGACAATAATATGAGAAAGTTTTTGTCAAAACTGACTGTAGACACTGCCTCATTCCTGTGTCTCCTTGTAAATTTCATATCAGAGGTATCTAATAGGTAACATTTGGAATAGGAAAAATAGACCATATTAAAAGGTAAAGGCTTTTTATAACTGCCAGGAAGGTAATGTAATAATGATAATATCATCATAAAAAATGTACTTGAAAATATAGGACCAAGCCTATCATGGTATCCAAACCAAAGAACCTTGAGTATTTTAGTTTAAAAAAAAATAGGAAGCATAAATTTCTTTGTAATATTCTCCAGTTTCAAATAAAGTTGAAACATGACAGATCATCTTATAGAGTATAACTTGCATAATGTTATGATTCTTGGTTAACCAAGATATGAATTGAGTAAGATGGATGCATTGCTGCTTTTGATAGTTTGATGATGGGAAACTCACTAGCAAATAATAAGTTTGTTTTTAAAAACAGATTTCCAACCAAACAACTAGTCCGGCCTCTGAAACAGAGAGCATTCATAAGATGAATGTGACTCGTTTGCCACAATGGTGATATGTTTCATATTCTCTTCTCTTCCAGAAAAAAACCCAAAACAAAACAAAAAAAGAAGAAACTGAAAAAAAAAAGGAAAATAATTAAAGATATATATTCATCACAGCTCTGGCATTGAGAAGATTGGAATTATGTATTCCTAACATAGCATAACATAACATGTTTTGTTTTAGAGGTTTTGGCATTTAAAAGTTTCTTTTAACATTTCTTCGCTAGGCGCTAAGATATAGTGGAGGTTGGATTTTTTGTAAAGGTTGTGCCATTCCAAGTTGTCACTGTTCTCTAAATGGGGTATTTTTTCCAATATTAGATATCATCTCTATGCACAATATCTTAGCATATTATGAATTTACCTCTTCTAATACAAATCTAAAGAATTTGTCAACATTTATTGCTGTGTACAAGTTGCAAATGTATAAGATCAACCCTTAATCTATGATACTTAAGGGAAGAAAAATTTAGATTAAAATTGATAGATTTCTCAAACTAGGTAAAATCTGGTTGCGCATCTTAGTATCTTTTAAAACTACAGATTTATGTGTTAACTGATCTATCACATAAAGTGTTTTTTTTAGTGTGCTTGTGTCTGTGAAATTTCCATATTTTGTCAAAGTCATTGTTGCGTTTAGTAGTTGTTATTGAATATTAATCTCTTATCCTGGATATTTAAAACAACTTATTTCATACAAATATAATGAGTACAAAGTAATTTCTTCACCAAATCATTTTTGCCACCCTTGGCAATGTTGTTGGCATTTTTAGATAATACGCAGAGATGAAAACTCATGCTGGAGTAAAATTTTAACTTGTTACAGTCAGGGAAAGTAAGTATTGGCCCTAAACAGTTGGCAGGCACTTGCCAAATTGAAATGAAAAGTCATCAATAAATGTCAGGAGTAGATAAAAGGTTAAGTAAAAATAATGCAGACATTTTCAATCTTTAAAAAAAATCCTAATAGGAAAATCAAAACATCAATTAATTTGAAACCACCATCATTTTTAATTTTCGGGACTGTTAAAATTCATTTGATCATGAAAAGTCAAACACTTTATGCTTTTTACCATGCTGCCTTCCAAAAAATATGGTTCAAATCTGGTTAGACAGCATCATTTGATTATTTTGTGATCACAGCTTGGTGTCGAAGCCTTTGTTTTCATAAGCAGGGGGAGGTACGTCACTGGAGTCATCATGGAGGAAGAAAGAGGCTGTCTTGGCTTCATCTTTGGTTTGTTCCTGGGTGTCCCTTGACTTCAGTTGGCTGTCAGCATTGGCAATGATGGCAGAGATCTGTTACAGGAATATATGAAGTAAAATGTTAATTGAAAAAAAGGTTTGATGGGGAGGCATGAGGGCGTTGGTGTCAATACATTTAAAATCACAACTGGATTCTAGTACAGGAGAAGAATAAATTGACATTTAATCTGACTTAAATTAAAAAGCAAGAAACCCTTTTTCGTTTGTTTTTGCACTCCATAGTTATTATGAACAAGCGGTTGAAGAAGTGCATGAGATCAGAGAACATTTTGAGGTTTTGCCAATGGATGATATTTATATTGCAGCTTAAAATTGTGTTTTGGCAGGATAGATATAGAAGTGGACTCATTTCAGTGGTTCAAAAGTCAATAATAAATCAATTGAAAAGAATTACAGAAAATAATCGAAGGATAAAGTATGCTAAGCTAACAAAAATTTTCAAGATGAGAACCTCATACAAACGAAAGGAGAAGAAGAAGAAGAAGAAGAAGAAAAAGAAGAAGAAGAAGAAGAAGAAGAAGAAAAGAAGAAGAGGAAGAAGTGCCAAACAACAAACAGTTCAGTCTACTTTGATTATGCAATCCTACTATGATTAAATGAACACACGTTTTACTGACAAAATGATAGATTATTCAAAGCATTATAACTTTGCCTATCAAGAGGCTTGCCAACCCACAATATATAGGAATAGCAAAAGAAGTTTCAAAGCAAAAAATTTTACAAAGATGCCATCACAAAGTAAGGAGGTTTTTTTTACTACCTGTAAACAATTAGGTCGTATAACATGAAGTGAAAAATGGCTTTATCAAGTCCATCAAATTGATGTTTTCCAATGCAATGAACAGTAAAAATTGACAAAAAAGCCTATGCTACTTGAAGCAACAAATTAACATGTGGTTAACTGATAATGCTGTTTCTTTTATGAAAGATCTAGGTGAGTAAAAGAAGGGCAGAGAGAACTGAAAGAAAAAGGACAAAGAATTCTGTAAAACATATTATTCCATACAGGAAGTACCCACGAGTTCATTTTGATTGGTCATTTTGTAAATGCTTTGGAAAGTGTCTCAAGAGTAAATAAATACACCGTTGTGAGTCCTGAGGGTGACATAATTGTGTCAGACTTAAGATTGATAATGACCTAGAGACCAAGCATTTTATGCCAAAATTAACCACACATTCATTGATGTTCAGAAAAATTGTCTAGAGCTAAATGTAGGCTTATTTATCATACACCAAAGCAGCAAATATCTAATTGAAGAAAACAGAGAAATCAAAGGCAGCAAAAAAAAAAGTAATGGAAAGTATAAAAACATGACTTAACAGTAATATATCAGAAATTTAAAAATCATTTATAGAAGCAGATTAAATAATATAAAGGCTTGGTTTGTTCCAACATGTTATGTATGAATGTAATGCAATTTGAAAACTACTTTATATGATCACTGCTTTCAATAGAACAAATCTTGGCTATGATTAACGATATTAAACGTCTGTGTTCTACATAATTAATATGTCAAGTTGTGAGGAGATTAAATGGACACCTTGCACATTTTAACTCATTCCGCACAAAGTGATGACTTAGTCATCAATCCGTTTTACTGGTGGGGGGAAGGGGTGATGGTGGTGGTGGTTGGATTCCATGCATAATGAGCTAAACAAGCTGAGGTGATAAGAAGATAGACTTTGCTACAATGTGAAAATGGTTGTCAATTTATATTTTGAGGAACAGCAGGCTATATTCAATGTGAATAAAGCAAAAAGCAAAATTGCATCTGATTATCAAAGCGATTTGGTGAACAATGAATGAATGTCCAAAAAGTACTACTCATAACAAGATTAAAGCACTCGCTTTGGAAGAGATTGTTATTGGCTTGTTTGAATTTAGAACGAAAATCTCTCCCTGAACCTACTTTTTTGTCATCACCAGTATCCTGGAAAGAGATGTCAAAACAAATAAACGAAATGTTAGCATTTATCTTCTGTGTAGCTTCATAATCATCGCAGCTGTGTAAATGGAAAACTCTACCAACCTCTATTCTACACACTTAAATCTTTTATACATTAAGTCTTTGGCAACACACTCTTGCTTTCTTTCTCTATCTATTCATCTCCCTGTCCTGCTCTCCCGTTCTCTCTCTCCTTCTCTTTCTTTTTCTAACTCCCGCCCTCACTCCCCCTCCCTCCCTCCCTCCCTCCTCTCTCTTTCTCTCTCTCTTGTTATCTCTCTATCAACTTCTTTTAATCTCCCTCCCTTTTATGCCCAGATTTCATTTTTTATATTTTTGTTAGATATATTTAATATCGAAGATAATATTAAAATTTAATTAAAGTATATATATATGTGTTAAGTTGATTTCTATACAAATTTTGTTTGAGAGTGTGAATTAAATAGAATGAAGAGGTATGGATGTTTTGCATGCTTGTAAAAAAAAAAGATACAAATCCTGATGTGTCAGTTCCAATAAATTTGAGAATTAAATTTCTTTCTGGTCCGTATGTGGCTAGCTTTCATATGGACAAAAACTTCAATATGTATCAGTTGATTATTCCAATGGGTCAATATGTATCAGTTGATTATTCCAATGGGTTACCTTTGAGAAGAGCATTATGCAGTGAATGAAAACTTCTTTTCATGCTTGATCTTCAAGCCATTATTACTAATTTTATTGTTATCAACTGAAATTTCTATTACCTTCCTATCACTTTCAACATCCTTCTTGTTCTTATTCTTCTTATTCTTCTTGGTTGAAGGCATAATGTCGTCCAGGTATTTCAGCTCCTCTTGACTGTAGTTACACTCCAGTATTTTCCTGACTACTCCAGTGAACAAAACCTTCAGAAATGATGCAAGGGATAGGGCTAAGTATTTTTAATATGAATAAAATAACACTTCAGACTTTAAGAATGATATATTAACCCTTACAAAGAAATAGAATATAAAAAAATAATGTAATATCATAGCTTGAGGACTGCAGTATCTTTTTTTTACATTTTCCAAAACTTATAATTATCAAAGGATTCAAAATGCATAACCATGCACACGAACATCTTTGTTTGATAATCAAACTTCAAGTAGAGAGTTGCAGCAAATTTACCAGCCACCTCAGACCAATAATATCTTTTGTTTAAACAATATTCCTTGTAGTAGGTAGATACCCTAAAAGTAAATGAAATAAGTGGATCCACGCACCAGGAGGGGGAAGACAATGGAGATACTCTTGATGCTTTTCACTACCCACAATGCGATGAGACAGAGGAGTTGTATACAGGTGAAGACATGAACCCTCCACAATGGAACATGTCGAAGGTAGGGATAGTCAGGTTGGTATTTGACAGGCATGAAAATCAGTAGAATCCGATCGATAAACTGAAAGTAGAAAAATAATTCAAAATTCTTTTCCTATTACAAGTTGAAAGCTGAAGATTTTCTCATGAAGTAAGGAATTAGTTTTATCCATTATTTTTTATAATAATGCAAATCTATACAATAAAGTCTAGTGCTTAAATATCATGTCACATGTATAGTTTTACATCCAAAACTTTTGTGTATGTGCAAATATGTATTGTTGTATCATCAATTCTTGTATTTTTATTCAATTTTGCTTTAAATAAATTTCCAAATTAAATGGAAAGAAAATTCTCTTTGACTAGAGTCTAAATCATGATAGTATGTTCTTGGATAAGGAAACATAATGAAACCAGTTACCTGCATGCCTCGCAGAGCAGACCAGCCCATGTAGAAGAACACACCATACAGAACAGGCATGGGGATTACCTGCATCAAGATTTCAAGGTGTTAAGAACGATAAAAATTAAAAGTAATAAAAACTGAGATTGAGAAAATATAATACCAGGTGAGCCTCTAACTCTAAAGAAACCATGAAACATTGATGAATGGTAAATGGCACGAAGAAATGATAAGCGATGCAATTAAAATCATTGATGATTATAATGCATTGATTAAAATAATGTAGAGAAGTTAGTGCTTAAGAGTGCAATTTGCAGATTGCAAGAACACTCTACAGTTTGATGACCTTGCATTATGCAAAATAATTACCTGGAGGATATTTGTAATGAAGACAGCAGCACCACTTAGAATACCAACGAGTAGAGCCGTCACTCTCTGTTCCCTAAAGAAAAAGAACAATATACTGTTGAGACAATCATGTATTGCTTTTATGAGAAACTTTAAAAAGATTTTAAAAACATTCCTTGAGACAAAGCTAATAGAATCTTTTTCAACATTTTATTTGAATCATAATGAAAGGGATTTTTGCAACACTTATTCTATTATGAGATGAAAAAAAACAACTTGACATCTAGTTAACCCATCTTTTTTTTTTTTTTTTGGTGGTATTGCTTTTCATTCTTTCAAAATGAATTTACCAAAATGTGTGTCAAAACCTTTAGTTTAGAGTAATTTTGTTTATCCCAAAGTCATGTTTTACATAAAACTACATTTTAAGGTTAAGAATAGGTAGTGAAACAGATTTGTAAAAGAAATTCAGCGACATCAAGCACTTTAAAGGATCCAGGGTGATTTTTTTTATCCAAAAAATAAAAATACTTTTCTCTTTATTTTCACAAAAAAAGATAAGAGTGGAGAAAAATGTGACATTTGATATAAGACTTGAAATGAGACTTGAGAGGAATGAGTGTAGCCAGTAATTTTGAGCAACATGCACCTGCAGCAATGAGCTGAAAGCTTTGTGACCAATTGAAATAATTTACCTTCTCCAAACTAGTTTAAACTAGTTTAAACTAGTTTAAACCTTATCTTTGCCAAAATAGCCATCTAAAAATAAAAAAAATTGATCCTTCATCTTGGAAGAGAGTACTTCTTATCCAGCTGTGCTATCATACCTTACACCAAGGAATGTTGGTTTCTCTCCAGGAGCAGTGCACTCTGATTGCTTCTTCAAGGAGTTGACGTGAGCAATGGCTGACACAGTGGCTGCCACATACCAAGGAAGTCCAAGAAGTGAGTGCACAGCAACAAGGATGGCAAGCACCAGCAAGTCCAAATGATAACCTTTTCCTTTCTAGAAAAATAAAACCAGAAAACATCAACTAAATTCCAGATCTGTTTAAGATCAAAGTTAATTATAACATAACATAACATAACATAACATAACATGACATTACATAACACAACATAACATAATATAACATAACATAACACAACATAATGTTACATAACATAACAAAGAATAATAAAACATAGCATAACAAAACCCAACATAACATGACATAATACAACTAAGCATAACATAACATGACATAACATAACATAACATCTATTTTTAGTATGCTGGCAGTTAATGCCTTTATATGCTCTTGATGCAATTTGAAATCAAAATAAATAAAAAAATAAAGTCAAAGTTTTTACAGTTGATCATTGGGTGTGATTATGATGATAGGTATCTAAAAGACCTGAAATTATCATCATCATAATTTAACATTAACTGATGAAGTTCCATATCAATGATCAATGGCACTCTTGAAAGAGTTAATGGACATTGAATCTTTTGTCTTAAAGTTTAAATAAATCCAATATCTCTGTTCATTCTAGTCAACTCTACATACCACCCAAAAAAAATGATTATTTAGCATCACTTGGTGATGTCCTTTGAATCTTGACACATGATTTAACAAACCTAGTCGCTGCTGAACTCACCACTAATTTGTTTTCCTTTCTGTTCACAATGACAGCAGTGATTTGCTGATCCATGAAGATGAGAATGGTTGCAAGCAGCGCCGGGAGACCACCTGCTAGTGCAAGCCACCAAGGGTTTTCACCTCCAACAGGATTCACAACCCAATCACGGCTTTCTGACTTTGTTGGCTATAGTATTAATAGAATGATTTTGATAAAAAAAACAACTTTGCAAAAAGTGAATTTTTTTCAAATACACTTTGACTTTACATGTAGGGCAATTGGTTATTTTTTACAATCTGATAGAATACGAGAGGGCTTGTTTTGTAAGGCATTTCTAAGAAGATTGGATAGTTGCTGATTTTCAAAACTATAAATACATAACTACTATTTTATTTTTTATCACATTTATTATCTTGCTCTAACCAAAAGATTGCAAGCAACAAAAAGATGAAAAACAATATTTTTAAGTTTGTACGGTGTAAATGTTCTCACCTTGAACTCATCTGGCACAATAAGTTTAGGAGTTGGAAGTCCGAGGAGAAGATCCACCACCACCATGGATACAATGGCAATCAAGACAGAGAAATCCCCTAGAAGGGAGCGCACCTAGAGAAGTAATAATATATCATAAATAGTACAGATCTAATTTTCTTTGAAACATCTAGACTTAATTTCTTTTAAAAAATCATTTTGATGCCAGTCTCTGTCAAAAGAATTAAGAATATGCATTTCATACTTAATTACCAGTACAAATGATTATTAAACGTAGATGTTTGAAAGTAGATCAAACATGATAAAATCAGGCTTCACTTTGATTCATTGATTTATAAACTCTTAGCCTTTTCCAGCCCAGGGTTGATAGCCTCGTTGATAAACCTTTTTCCCAATTGAAAGCTAAAAATCTACCTGTATTTCATACATAATTTGAATTCCATAATCATTTATAATTTTACGATTCCTTAAAAAAACCCAAACATTATAATTTTGGTGGTTTTCATTCAGAATGTATAACAAAACTGTCAACATTCAAAATAAAGTTGTGGAAAAATGCTTACAAAAGTAGGAAAGCATGGCCAATGTCTGAAGCTGACTAAGAACATGGCGAGGAAGAAAGTTCCAACAAAAAGGATCACCGAGCACATGAATACATCAGGTAGGTAGTCACATGTCCACATGTATGTATAGTTCATTTCCGTAGATGTTTTGTTTAAATAATTGCAAAAACTCTTGTTGTAGATATGCTGACTTGGTAGATCAGATGAAGCATTTACTGCAATGAGGAGACAAAAAACAATCTGTCTCTTCATTTCTCTTTTCACAAAGGCATATCATAATTTTAAATATACTTTTGAAGTTTGAGGCCCACCAAGCCATCTTGTTTAAGGACCATTCTGCCTAGTGTGAGGTCTCCCAATAATATTAAGATCAGAGGGTAATTTTGTGTTGCCATAGGATTTGAGAGGAAAGAATAAGTAATAAAGAAAATCGAATATGATAATATTCAAGAATACGTGAAATATATAACAGTTGTTGAAATGTGACAGGCTCATTATGGGTTTTTTGTCAATTGAAACTTACAATATCTTGTGTAACCTGCTTTTTCAATTTTGTATTTTAGTTCGTCTTTTTTTTACTCTCTTTTGGAACTTTTACATTGAAATGATAGACAATAACTTTAATTAGTACCAGATGGTTAACCCTTCATTTTCAGATTTATTACTATAGGCAAATAGAGGTTGACTTAAAATGATGCACTGGACATTTTGTAATTGCCTGAGTTTTCTAAATTAACTTACACACAGTGACGTCACAGTAGCAACCAGGTTTCTCAAAGTCAGGGTGCAAGTCAACGGGTGCATCATCCTTAGCAATCTCAGCCAGCTTTTTAAAAGCTTCATAGATGAAAATCAGGGCAATGAGAGAGGCAAAGCTTTCCTCTGTGAAGCGTGTGATATACCGGACAAGGGCACTGAGGTCAAAGGCCACAATGAGTAGCAAAAGGCCTGCGGTCCATATCCCAATCCAGAAACGGAAAGGTAGGAACTCCCATTCATTGTCTCTGAGGATGCACAATAACAACATAACATAACATTTGAATTTATAGAGCGCCAGCGTCCATTTCAATGATGCTCTCTGGCGCTTTACAAAGAAATCTACTCATACACATTTCACTGATCTATCGTCCTGTCCATTAACACACGCATGCTATACATTAAGTCAGACAAATTATCTATTGCAATTAAAAATAAGATTGACATATCGATAGCTACTCATAAAAAATGTAAATTTGAGCATATTATACAAGCAAACACACACATACACACACACACACACACACACACACACACACACACACACACACACACACACACACACACACACATACACACATACAGACACACACACATACACACACACATACACAGTCACAGTCACTCTAGCACAAAACATGGTACAGACACAATAATATTGCAACACCATGTATAGGTTATTTATAATGCTGAATTTCATTTGAAAAATCACAAAATATCTAATCTTAGTTGGTTCATCCAATGACAAATAATTTTATCTGCCAAGGTGAATTTTATAGAGCAAGGACCTAACTATTAACACATATTTTACTCCGTTCATTAAAAAAAAGCCTCTAGTGACACCAAGTAATGTCTTTTTCACAGACAAAGCTAGCATTCTAAGTAGGAAGCGGTCTTGATGGCAACAGCTATAACTAATAAGTGAAGGTCATTTGACTTGATGCCAATTCGCTTTGTTTATAATCTGCCTCATGGCTGAAAAATCCTTATTTCCAAATTTCTTGGTTGTGGTGAGGAAAGGTTTTGAAGTTAAGTGAAATACAGAATCTTCAAATATTTATAATTACAAGACTCTAAGTGCTTTACAATATGTTATTCTTTACCAGCAACAATCATGTGAAATATATGACAATACATGCTAGGGGCATTATAATTTTTTGGACACAGGTTCTTCTCTGTGCTTTACATTCATCATCTGCCTCTTATCAGGTAAACAGTATTACATCTGGATAATCTATTAGCAATTCCAATCTATTAAAAGCAAAAAGGATAAATGAGAATGAATTGAATACAAAACAAAACAAACTTCATATCGTGTCTTTCTCACTTGCAGAATTGATAGATGATCTTCTCTAGCACAAGCATCGGTCCAGTGCTTCCCAGGATGTTGAGTGGTTGTCCTCCAAACAGAGCAAAGCCAACACCAGTCACTGCAGCGGCCAGAATACATTCCATCACTCCCTAAAAGTCATAAGAAAGATCGCTCTTTCAATGAGGCTGATAGAAAACTTGAAAATCTACTCTACTTATCAACATTTCAACATTTATATGAGAACTGGTATGTTGATTTCTTAAAAAAAGAAACTCGATAACTGACAATGCTTTGAAACATTTTTTACCCTGTTTACTGTTGTTTCAAATTATGAAGAGAATTTTGATATTCAGCAATAAAAAAATTTATATTTTTGTGAGAAAGATGTTTTGCTGGCTAAAAAAACTGTTTGTAACAATATATCATTAAGTTGAAATAGGTTTTGTTTCTCCAAATGCTAGTTACTATAAAAGGCTTTGTGTTCTCACCAAATACTGATCAGTTTCCGTTCCCAACATGCCTCCAAAAGTCACATTGGGTGTCAGGGTTGCCAAGAAGATATAGACAAAAGAAGCCACACACTGAATGTGCAATGCATCTTTGAAGTCACTAGCATAAAAGGGCAATTTTCTCTTGATGTCATTATAGAGTCCACCAAAAGGTCTGCAATAAGAAGTTAAAAAGACTGCTGAAAATGAATTGGTTATGGATATTCCATTCAGAGATGGAATTTTTATCCAAAAGTTGTTCATAATATTGTATGTAACTTGAAGTGATGAAAAGAAAAAAATCATTAACTCAAATTCCTTGTTTTCAAATAACAGAGTTAAATCTTAATTCAAAGAAAAGCTTATTATATAACATTTTACATAACTAAAGGAACATTACTCCTTTCAATCACAAATGTTTTAGTCTTTTTAATTCAGTCAGCTACCAAATTGACTCACTTTCCACTGAAGACGAGATCCGGATCACAGTGAGCTTCCACTTCCTTATTCTGTTCTTCATCCTCCCCTTCAATCAAGAATGACTTGCTGGTTGTCTTGCGGAAATTCTTTCAAGAAAACATTGTATCACAGGCATGTATTTAAACTGTTAACTAGGGATATCATTGAATTTATGGATACAGTTAAAAGTTATTTTTAAAAATCCCTTCTTGCATACATTGGTTGGAATATCTATCCATCATTTGAAATGTCAGGCACAAAGTAAAAAAAAAAAGAAAAGAAAAGAAAAAAAGAAATAGCAACAAAAAATGTAATTACCATTGACAACACATGCAACAAGAAGCTTCAAGTTCACTGAGATTGAGTTTGTACTATTTGTTTTGTTTTGTTATCCATATCCCTTCATACCACCTTAGCAGTGTCAGGACCCAGCTCCAAGGAGCTGGGAAAAGCTCTGGATCACAAGAAATGAAGACAGGCAGATGATCAGTCCACCTTGCCTAATCTTGCATGGTGTAATGAGCAATACTGTTGCCTTGGTGGCATCTGCTATTGAGAAAGATCGATGAGCCTAATTACCACAGGGCGAAATTTGCACAAATTAGCTCTATTTATTCTTAGAATGTTTTAGTTTCCACAATTTATAAGAAAATTAAAAAAAACAAAAAAACAACACTGGCAATACTTGAGGAGGCTATGCTTATGAGAGCAAATGATTAATACCTACCTGATCTGGGACTTTATCAGGGGGCTCAATCCTGATTTTGGGATCCCATTCACCAGGTGGCAGCACAGTCACTTGTTCCAAGAACTCATCAATTCCAGCAACCAGGTCATCAGTGTTACGAGCTTTGAATGCAACTTCACGAAAAACCTGAGGAATTGTCATTATAAGTAATGCTTATTTTTTTTTTTTTTTACCAATACTTCTTAATTTACAATTACCAAAGATTTTGAAGTTAAGAAATGCCAATCATAGATCAACCAATACACTAGATATTTAGAATCGTCATCATCATCATCATCATCATCATCATCATCATCATCATCATCACCACCACCACCACCACCACCACCACCACCA
>JBCIKM010054230.1:0-15455 GCA_039654465.1 Melibe viridis
GACACACCAAGAGCAAGTTTTGTCTTGGTGGGCCTCTGGGAGCTTCTCTAATACCTTGATCTTAGCGTGATGTAGTTTTTTGTTTTCAATCCTTGTAATGATATTTTTTTATGTTGTTGTTATTATTGACATGGCTGTCTATGAAAAGAAGGATAAATATCAGGAATTTTGTAAAATCATTATTTTTGTAATGATAATTTCATAGAGCAGTCTGCTTTCATTAAGATCAGATAATGGCTGTGCAAGAAAAAGAATTTTTAATTCACTGAAAAATGTAGATGTTAAGTGTTTTACTGTAAATGAACGCTTTTTACAAATATCTCATTTTAGACAAATTTTCATTGATAGTCTATGTAATAGATTTTGCCTTTTATGACATCATTCTCACTGATAAAAGTAAAAATATTTGTAGGCCTGCTGTTCTGCGGATTTCCTTGAAAATAATTCATGATTTTTATTTAAATCTTTCAAGAAAAATAGTAATACATTCCCTTTCCAATTGAGATGTTTGTCTATATTTCAGTTACTTTTGTAGTTTTCAATGTTCTGACAAAAAATTATTTTGAATTTTTTTTTTTAGCATTTGAGAATATTAGTAATATAAGAAGAAAGTTTTAAAGTTTTTCCTGCAAAATTTAATTTTGTCAAATATTTGTCATTATGTGTCAAAAGACAATAAAGTATTTAGAGAACAATAAATTTAAATCGATATTCTCAAAAGCATTACTCTTGAGAGGTTTAATGCACATATATAAAAATTAACCTCAGTATCTAAAAATGAGATTATTAGACTTTGTTCCATAAAGGTCTAATGCACATATATAAAAATTAACCTCAGTATCTAAAAATGAGATTATTAGACTTTGTTCGATAATTTAAAAAAAATTTTTTTTGTAAATCTATAAAAACTTCTTGCATTGATATCTTTTCACTAAGGACACGGTTATTCATACAATGGTAGTTATTCGTACAATAGCAATTATTTGTATTTTTGTACAATTGTATGAATAACCAGTACCAGTCATTCATTCAATTGCATTGTTATTTCTCCATCAGCTCTTTCCCTCTGCCATTTCTCCCTCTTTGTCTACAAAAAAAGAATGAGAAGAAAAACAAGAAGAAAACAGAGAGAGAGAAGGAGAGAGAGAGAGAGAGAGAGAGAGAGAGAGCAAGGGAGCCGCTTGTTGTGGCAGGCAGAAGTTTGGCACAATATTATACAAATAAACTATAACTGTTATTCGAACAATTTTTGTGCAGCAATCATCCACACATTTTGTAAGAATAACTGATGGTGGCTTTTCCTACAATAGTACTGGAAGAAAGTGGTGAAGAAAAGGCCAGGAAGAAAATACAATTTAAGTTGAATGGAGTTTAATCATGAATAAAAAGACAGTTGACGAGAAAGAAAATACAAAGTCACTTAAGGCGCTGAGCTGTAGTGTGTGTCCTATGGCCTATGGTTTATCTGTCACTAGCAAATGGTCCTTATCTATAAATGTGATTAGGAATGCAAAGCTTTTTTTTTTTCCGAAAAAATATGGTTACAGGACACATTTGGAAATCAGATATGTTAGGAAAAGAAACAAAAAAAAATTGGAGCCTGCATAGGATTGAACTCCTATCACTATGCTTGCTATGCCAATACACAAACACTTTCGCTACAGCGGCGTTGACTTAGAAGCGATACAGTATGTATATAATCCAGCCTCACTTTCCTTCTGTGAATGAATTGACTGATATAGGAACCGCTGTCATAACCAATCACTTTTTAGTAAAAATTTGGCAGGATCAACTTTGTTTTCTTAATTGTTTATTCTTGGAGTTACACAGAAACAGTTACTCTACAAAATTGTACAAATAACCAGTACCAGTTATTGGTACTACAATTGTACGAATAACCCCTCTGTTTCACTAAAAGCAAAAATTTTTACGCTCTTACTTTTTCAGGATCAAAGAATGGGCAACTAAAATTGACGAGGGAATAAGGAACATGAATGTTCTCCCAAATCATGTCAGATCTGTAAGACTTTGGTCATGTTAAAAATTTTAAAATATGTTTGTTCTTAGTACAACTATTAATTTTTATCTATGTCCAACATAGTTCCTGTGCAACAGAAAATTTTCTGTGTTTTTGTTTTTGTTCTTGTTTCATTTTTTAGGAATGAATTATTTCTTGTTAGTTCTTTTACGTCACATTCTTTAGGATTCTCCTTACTTGTGTTTTGTTAGGGGCAGGGGGAGGGTTAAAACTCTTCTGGAAATGGGGTCTACACCAGGGGCTCCCAATCTTTTTGCACTCACTACCCCTACGTAAAAATATGAAAGCCATGGGACCTTTTACTCAAGGCTTACTATCAGCTGCTTAATTTGTCTTTCATGCTACGCTATTCCCTAGACAAGGCTTTGCAACCCCCTTTCAATGACTATGCGTGGTCATGAGCCACTGGTTGGGAACCCCTGATCAACAGGGCCATTCATTCAGGGTTAGTTATTAAAATTTTGAAAAGATTGAGAAAATTTTCTGTAAATTAAATGTCAAATTTTGTGGAAGAAAATTAAAGTAAAAAATAAGAGGAGTGAGTGGTTAGTCTCAACCAGTAAATTGTCTCAAATTGAATGCATATAAGCAGTTTTATTTATAATCATTTTTATATGCTGATTACATTTTGGCTAGCGAAATGTCTCTAAGACCAAGTCAACTTGACGTTACCTCACAACTGCACATGTGCAGGGGCTTCCAGGTTGTTTTGATGGGATTGAAACTGTACACAAATAAATCCTAAATAATGATTTCATCTCTAATAAACTACATGCTCCGCCAAAATCCTGCTTCTGTACCACACTGGATCAGTATTTTTGTCTCCAATTTGTTTGTTTACAACAAACGGTGTCTAGCGTCTATGAAGCTTGTAGTCCAGTGCGGCTTATGTTAGGAAAAAACTTATGGTCAGGAGTGGCTTGTAGTCTAAGAATTACTGTATTGTTCGCTAACCAAACGTGATTAGTGTATAAAAATGATTATAAAAACACTGCTTATGCATTCGATTTAAGACAATTGACTGGTTGAGACTAATAATCGTTACCTCCTCTTATTTCTCACAAAAATGTTCAACTGCTGTTTGTTCGGACTTAAATAATCCCCTGACTGACCTCGGGTACATGACCATGTGTCACGTAGGGCGTAAGTCACTGATCCAAAATGTGTAGATCATCTAGAAACACCTGAAATTGTTTTTTTGTCACATTGTCTTTTTTTTTTACGTCTTGTTTTCTCTTCTTTCCTTGTTGTCAGCTGGAAAAAGTGAAAAACAAAAAACCTGATTGAGATTATGGCTTCAGAACAAATTATAGTTATGACTTCATCAAAATTGATGTGGAAATAAATTCCTTATGTTTTTGCTTCATGTATTTGATCCCGACAGGACTTTTGAATCACCCTGTAATGCGGACAGTGGGGTTTCCCTTTTTTTTTCTTTATGTGTCCCAGTTAAGGGCCCTGAGATTCTTATATCTGTGTGTTTAAATAATGTTTTTCTCTCTTTCTTTCTTTTTTTAATCTCTCCTTTTCTTCTGCAGCAATTTGACAAATACATCAATCACAAGATTTCATTTCCAAACATTTTCATGAGTTACAAGGAAGTTAATGGAATGGCCATGGTGAAAGAGATGTCCAAGACATTGTCACATATATTGAGCAGAAAAATGGAAGCCTTGCAGGTAGGCCCAGTCTTCATGATAATGTACAGCATTTATTTTATTGTGATTTTACCTCACAGTCCAGACTATTCTCATTCCCTCTTAGCAATTTACAATCTATCATTTTATCAGCAAATGATAAAAATCAATAAAAACCCAAACAAACCAACAACAAAATTCCAAACGTACTGTGAAAAAGACGACTACTTATCTATTCAAATGGCAATCTTGAAAGAAAAAACTCAATGTTGCGCTTGCTCTATGAAATCATTGCTCTGGCATTCTATTTTTACTTCATTCAAATTTGCATCCTTGCAAACTTTTAGACCCTGCCCAAAGATGACCACAACCCGATGGTATTTGTCTTGAATTAGAAGTAGGCTTATTGTTTTGTTTTGTTATCCGTTTCTCTTCATACTGTCTTCGCAGTATCAGGGCCCAGCTCTAAGGAGCAGGGAAAAATTCTGGATCAGAAGAAATGAAGACAGGCAGATAATTAGTCCACCATGCCTTATCTTGTGTGGTGTAATGAGCAAGATATAAGGGGTATTACTCGATGTTAAGCCAAACTATAATTACTGTTGCTTTTGGTGGTATCTGCTCATCAAGAAAGACTAATGAGACGATTTACCACAGGGTGAAAGTAGGCTTATCTCATCATCATATTGGTATTTTCTATACATTAAGTTAAAGAACCATTCCTGTTGAGAAGAAAATAGTCAATGTTTAGCTGGCATTGCATGTATTTCATTTAGTCTTTGAAATGTTACAATTCTGTCACTTCACTGCTTACTTTAGATGTATTTTTGCTCAGAGATAGTTTGTATGATGAATTTCTTTCTGCATTGTTTTGTTTGTCAGAAGTCAGTCAAAGCTGCAGAGGAGATTGTGAGGGATTATCCTTGGCAGTCTGACTTAGAGGTAAAAGATTTTTTGGGTTTTCTTTTTGTTAATGATGGCATTTCATAATTGTAATCTTTTGATCTAAGTTATACCCCGGCTATTCTTTCAATTATCATCAAAGTAGAAGCCCATCAAAGTTAAAGTGCAAGCTCTCAAAGAAAGTCAAAGAATATTTTTACAATTGAATATATTATTTTAACACAGATCTGCCGCTCATACCAAATTGTCATAGCTGGTATCATACCCAAAATTGAGTGAGACACAAACTTTTTGACATACCTACCTACCTACATCGTTTGACTCAATAGATCATTCGGGACCAACACCAGGTCTCTCATTACACCTTGATCCTGTGTGTGTCCATCCAATCTGTGTGTGACTGGGTAAAATTATGAATCATTTCATATCCGCCTGCAAGCCTCGTCACCTCACACTCTAAGACTAAGTAGTCTGACATCTGGCAAGAACGTAATTCACCCGTACAGAGGGAATACAAAGGATGCCTCCCTTGTATCTTCTTCTCTCACCTGTTCCTAATATTTTGACGTACCGATTTACTGATTTTATGAATATTATGAAAAAAAATTTTCTCGATCACTGGAATCATTTTTTGGGTGCTGAAAACTGAAAATGACATAGAGTGCCATCTGGCATATCTAATCAGCCATGTTGGAAGATCAGTGCTCTGTCAGCCATCATCACCTTGATCAAGGCTTTCACTCTCGACCTTTGACACTTAACTTATACCTCAACACAGCCTGTAAAGTGAGAAGTCTAGACATTTCCATTTCCCTATTTGAATCAAAACCTTCGTAAACTTTATTCTATAGCTTGACCTGAGACATGTCAAGTGCCTAGAATAATCAGTGAAAAGAAAATATGATTACAAATTTACAGCATAGTAGTAATAAGAGATATTAATTATTACAAATGTTAGTGATAATATCAGCAAAAATAGTTATTTTTGAAAAGCTTTTGAAGAATAGAATTCCTGCTCTAAATGAATCTTCTTGTAAGAGAAAAAAGCAAGAAGTTGGAAACTGTCACAAATGTGGAGACAAACTACAATATGTATTGAATACCTTATTTTGGGAGGGACAGACTGTGAGAATTTAGTCCTTAATATTAAAGTTTATTTATCTTGGTGATTGGGCATTGCAATTTTGAATCACATCCATGGCCACCTTTCTATTTTGTTCTTTTTTTTCTCCTGAACCTGAAACACGTAAATCTTTGACCATATACTGATTTGCTTTGCCAGAAACAGATTTTGACAACTTCTCATTCTAATTTTTTTTTGTTCATTGGAGTGGGCAGATCTGTGTGAGATATAATTGATGTGATATAATGAGTTTTCTTTTATATATATAAATCTACATAAATATTGACTTTTATGGTTTTATGCTGTGTTTTCTGCAAGATCAATGACGTGAAATACTTCAACTCCAAAACCATGATCTGGCCAGGAGAGCCGATGGAATATTCAGAGAGATTTCAGAAGAACGTCAATTTAACCTTTTCCAGTGTGCACATTCCTGTGGAGATTTATGAAGGAAGTAAGTGTTATGTTATGTCCAATTGAATTTAATTTTTCAAATAGATTTCTCTCATTTATCCTTGTAGTTTCATATGTTATCGTATTGGAAGTTAAAAATTGTAAGTTTTTGTTAAATTACTTCACCTGGAGAGGTTTCAATTTTTAACAACAACAGATGCTTACAAATGCCAAAAAGTCAGTTATGATAATAGGCTTAGTTAGCCTGTGATACCATCTCTTCTTTATTTTAACAACGACAACAACAAAGAAACAGAATTAATGAGACTGGCTCTTCAACGAGGTGGATTTTCAGAAACTTTTCACTTTAAATCTAAAGCATACCTTCCTTACTTGTGACATTTCTTTCTGGAAAATAATAATTATAGAAGGAATTTATTTATTACATGCCATTATACAGTCATGTTCAAAAGTAATAAATTTTCTATAAACTGCTTTTTTTTTTTTGCAGACACAATCTTGTTTACTACATTTGACAAAATATCATATAGTGTTTCCTAAACATTGTATGTCAAAGGGCATACAAATTTGAAACCTGATGACTGAGATGTATACACATCTGAATGGTACATAGTATAACAATGTTGACAATTAATAACTCTTAAATTGGTTCTTAAAATTAAAACTTTGTATCAGCACACACACTGTCGTCTTTACCGCCTTAGGCAACGACATCCTCAATGGACTAAACTGGACAGCCGGCCTTGATGAACAGTTCAAAGAAAATTTTGCCAATGATCCTGACATCCTGTGGCAGTATTTCGGGTCTCAGTCTGGCTTCATGAGGACCTATCCCGGTGAGTTTTGTTTTTTCATAATTCATATTGGCTGTAGAATCATCAATGGAATGAATTATAAATGATTTCAAAGTTTGTATCGGTGCCCTTCTTCATTGCAGACCCATTAAATTGTTTATACAATCAATCATCAAGTTTAAGGCAATTCAAAGTAATATATTTATACTGTACAATCTATTGTCTTTTCTTAGCTACCAGTCCAATAGAAATGTTGATAAGTTAAGTATTTTTAGTAGTCAGGAATTTACGGGTCTGTATTGAAATGTAACAAAATCTAAGAAGTAGCTCACGATAAGTGAATAGTAAAGTCTTGTAGCACCTGTCACTTGCACCACAAAGCTTCAAAATGCCATATCCTTCGTAGACAAATGTACATTTAACACAGTTTACAATGTGTTCAACCTGATTTACAGTTTTCCCGACAGACATAAGATTGTCAGGTAACTGTGAGGACCTCTAAACTTAACATTCATTTAAAAAGGGAAGAGGTCATTATGCCTTACTCATTGGGCACAGTGCCATAGTGACCATAGATTGATTAGACGGTGGAGTCAGGGGCTTAGCTCACTCATGTCTCTGGCTTTCATAGAGGACTGCAATCAATCTGTAACATGTATTGTAAAGATAAACATTCTCTGAATCTACAATAAAGAATCAATTCCTTTTTGTAAACAAAAATGTTCTGTACATAATCAGTTTCTTTTTTTTTTTATTGTCAATGCAGGATCCATCGCTTTGTAAAAGAAATCTTCACTGCTTTGTCAATATTTTATTTTTTTTCTCAATTTATGGACTGGACTGCAGTGTTTATTTTTGTGTCACAGCGAATGAACAGGTGATGGAATGAACAGGTGATGGAAATAATCAAATTTAATTTCCATTCTTCTAGCCACCAACTGGAAAATTGATGGTGTTGACTTGTATGATGTTAGGAGGCAGTCTTGGTAAGTCCATGGTCCTGTATAGTATATCTGTTTATCTATAATAAATAAAGTATTTATTTTTATCTGTCTTGGCTTAGGTTCTACACCTTTGCATTTTTAGACAAATAGAAAATGTTTTACTTTGGTTGTTTCAAATGCAAATTGTGTAAGTGTGTGTGTATGTGTGTGTGTGCGCGCGCGCGCGCGTTTGCGTGTGTGTGTGTGTGTGTGTATGTGAGTAAGGGGGGGGGGGGGGGCGTGGATGGGGATCTTTTCCTCTAGTGATGAGTGCCAGAAATGATATTGATTGTTTCAAATGCTTAGTGTGTGCATGTAGGTTAGAGGGGAAGGGGGATATTGCTATCTAGTGAGGAGTGACAGAAATGATTATGTATTTTTTTAATGAGCATCCCGATTCCATTACCTGTGATAATTTTATTCTATCCATTATCAGACAAAATGATAAATTCTCAGATGAATTATAATCTCAGAACATTTATTTTTCTCCCTTTTCTTTCCAGGTACACTCAAGGTTCCAGTTCTCCCAAAGACATGCTGATCCTGATTGACACGTGAGTCACATCCCTATGTCCCTCTAGTGACTGTTTTTTGGGGGTTTTTGTGCAGTTTGATTGGGTTTTTTTGTTAATTCTCATTTATTTGTTAACCTAAACCTAGGTTATATCTTTGTATTACTAAAATTTTTTCTTGTGAATGAAAAATTACTCTTATTTTTAAACACAGTGTAAAAATGTATCATCAATATTCAAGTGTTTGGTGCATAAATACACCCACAAAATTTAATTTTAAGCTTTAAAACTATTTTAATCTTAATATATATCGCCCATTTGGTAAGTCAGCCTTTTGGTATCCTTTCGAGTTTGTTACAAAAAATGTACTGAAACAGAAATTTTATCATGTTTAGCTCCAATCTTTGGACTTAAGGATGATATCAGGTTTATTTAAAATATACATGATTAAAAGGAAGTATTTTGATGTTGAAATTAACAACTTGTGCGGTAACGATGAAAAAATGACCCCGCTTGGTGCTACTGCTGAACAATGATGTCAGTTTTCAATACCTGTGCACAGGATATGAGTTATTAAGATTATATGCTCATGAACCACATCATGTATATTTTTTAAACACTCTCAGATTGATGTGACTGGTGACTTGGATATTGCGTTATTTAAATAACGTCCGTTCTTGTCTAGTGTTTTTTTTTTTCATCTTTTCATTTCAAAACTTCATAGTAACCTTAATATTTTTGTCCAATTTCAAGCTGGATATAACAATGTTGTGTTGTCTATCTAAGACAGTGAGTTACTTTTCCCTTATGCTATTTCAACTACATCAAAGGAAGACATAAATTTTTTTTTGTTTTAAATTTCGTTCCTTGTATCAGAAGTTACATGTAATTTAATTCTCATATATTTGTCCCCAACAGGAGCGGTAGTACATATGGCCAGTCTCTCCAACTGATGAAGAACGCTGTCAAGTCTATTCTGAATACACTGGGGGAAAACGACTTTGTCAATGTTGTGGAGGTATGTGACATCTGACATCTGACACGACTTGTTACTGACCCTTGACATCTGACATCTGCCAAGCAACCTCTAACCTCTGACATTAACCTTTGAGTGAAATTTGTCTTATTGCTGTATGCTGTAATTTTCATTGACCTTTAAAGCTAACCAGTTTTGGTTTGCGGTTTTTCTTCCTCTTTTTTTGTTTTGTTTTGTTTTTATTTTGCTTACTTTGTTTTGTATTTTCTTTGTTTGGGTTTTTTGTTGTTGTTTTTGTTTTGAATTATTTGGGGAATTTTATTGTTGTTGTTGTTGTTGGTTTTATGTTTGTTTGTTTTTTTATGTATTAAAAACTCAAATTTTGACTGTATCTGAAAGATTCCTTTTTTTTTCACAAGTAAAAAATACATTGGAATAGGCAGAAATATAGTTTGAAATCTTTATTTAATTGCTTTGACAGGAGGAAAAAAATAAATAATTGCAGTTTTGACTGTCCTGATAGCTTTTTTCTTTTTTCTTTTTTCTTTTGAAGAATTAAAAGACATTATTTAATGCACACAACAAATTGACCTTTTTTTCTTTTTTCCTTTTTAGGCAATTTAAGACATCATTGAAAACACACCTTTTTGGTTAACAAATTTACCTGACTTGTTGTTATGAATCTTTTCTACCTACAGTTTGCAGAGAAGGCAAAGTTTGTTAGCAAGTGCTTCAACCACACGGCTTTTGTACAAGCTAATTTCAGGAACAAAAAGGTTGGTTGTATCGCCATTTATGCTTTGTAGCATGGCACATTTGTTTTGTTATCCATATCCCTTCTTACCGCCTTAGCAGTGTTGGGACCCAGCTCCAAGGAACTAGGAAGACCTTTGGATCACAAGAAATGAAGACAGACAGATGATCAGTCCACAGTGCTAGCATTGCAAATCCAAATTTTCAAATGTGTTCTAGATCATTTTAAATTGACATATTCTTAAAGAGCTGGTGGATTATGTGATGAATAAACAGTTTATTATATTTGGTTTTACATTTTGCATAAAACAATTTGACAAAGAGCTAACAGAATGGGATGAGTGATGTTGATGGATGAATGACTAATGACATAACTAGTTTGGACAACTTACATTTGTCTTAAAGTCTGAAGGTTAGATAAAGGAATGTATTTTTGTAAAAGTTTGTCATGATCAATTAAAAAACGAAGCTAGATTTATACCATGGATAAAATAGTTTTTACCTTTTTTTTTTTTCTTTTTATTCACCAGCAATTAGAAAAAGATGTTGACAAGTTATCTGCTCTTGGCCAAGCAGACTTCAGTGTAGCGCTACGTTTTGCCTTTGAGAAATTCAAAGAAGTGAGTACAAAAATTCATTAACCCTTCACCCCTGCAAAGAGTATTAACAGATAATTTTTTGGTAATTGTGATTGGCAGTTTTATGAAAGCTAACTCCATTATAAACACTTAATACAACCATTTTTAATTTTGGAATTTTATTTTTTTTCATAACAGCTCAACTATTTCCCTTTTATGTCTTTTGAAATGATGATCTGATATTTCTATTTCCCCTCCCCCTCCCCTCCCCTTTTACCACCTTCCATTCAGTTCATGTATGAGATGAAACAGAAACAGAACATGGTTGAAACAAATTTAAATTGTGAGATTTAATTTGATTTTGGGTTTTACAGAACATCCTGACCATCATATATTTCTCAGTGCAATGTAGGTATCACTTCACTTCTTTCTTTTTGCACTGATCATATTCAGTTTTCTCACAACGAGACAAATGAGGAAAACAACATTGGAGCAAAGTGCAACAAGGTCATCATGTTGCTGACAGACGGAGGGACGGACCATGCAGAGGAAGTGTTTGAGGAGTACAACAGGCCGAACAAATCAGTGAGTGTGTCAAGAATGTTTTGTCGGTGTTGCAAGCAAACCACTGAAGTTTTTTGCAGTTGTTGTTTGTACAGGAGGGACCAAAACTGAAGAAAACAAATCAAACAAATCTGAGAAATTTGCGAAGTGGTTGCATGTTGTTGTTCAATAATCAACAAATCAGTTATAAAATCTGATGGCATTGAAATACATGTATTTAGTCAAGCTATATTTCATTTCTGTATCTTTATTTCTAGAAAATCAGGAGCTAAGTGGTTTACTCGGGACACCGATGATATGGTTATTACTCCGCAAAGTTTTGGCTTACAAAGAAAATGATGTAGAAACAGTGCAGAGATGAGTCAAAGCTATAGCTAAAAATAACACTGAATGGTTGGGAGTCACATAAAGTGGGAATCAAACCAGGGACCTACCAGGACACCCATTGCCTGGCTACTGCCAGGATGGCGAGCCTATCCACTTAGCCATCTGCCACTTCACAGTTTTGTCTAGAGGTTTAGTAAGTAGAGTGAAGTGAAAACGGCATGTAGAAGAACTCTGCCTGTACTTCTTAAATTACTTCTCTGGCTTACGTAAATAAATTGTAACAGACACTCTGCTTGTATTCAGGAATTTAAAAAGAAAATAGTTGCAGTCCATTTTTTTTTTTATTAATCTTTCACTGTTGCACTGCATTTCAAAGCATACAAGGAGTAAATGCAAAATAACAAAATAAAAAAAACAACTTTTGGCTGTTAACTACCAAGGCACAATAGGCAAACCAAACCAACAAACTCTTAAAGTTAAATAATGAAAGTGTCAGTCTCTAATGCTGTCTCCTCTCCCCCACCCCCCCCCCCTCCCCCCCACCCCTCCCTCCCAACTTATCTTTTCCCAGGTGCGAGTGTTTACCTATGCAGTGGGCCCCACCCCAAACCCTATCAACGCAGTCCGGTGGATGGCCTGTGCCAACAGAGGTAGGCTGCTCTTGATAAATTTGTATTTGCCCAGATAAATAAAGACAAATTGGATATTAAATACTTGATTTTATAGTGGAAAAAAATGTTCAGTTTTCAGTAGACGCTCTTTTCAATACATTGTAAATTAAACTTGCTGAAAAGTTGGAATGTTGTTCTAATGACTAGTCTATAATACAGCGTGTCTCTTTTATAGTACCGGATTAAGAATTGAAATATTTTTGCAACGAATCAATGAAAAGAACCCAAATAACTTGTAAATGATGGCCAAATTATGGGGTTTTTTTTTGTTTCATAGTCACCCCAGATACTTGATGGCTAAGGAGGCTCTGGGATGATGCCATCAATAAAAGTGGCTAAATTTGATGCTGGGAACCAAATTTTAATAAACTAGCAACATGCTTTGAGTTTGTAAGCGTAATTAAATTCTAAACAGAGGTATTTTGTTCTCTGATGAGGTAATATTTTTCGTTTCTGGCTCTGTCAACCGATATGTTTGACTTTTGGGCACTCAGAAACCAGATTAGACAGTTGAGATTCAACACAACTTGCCAACGCTGAATGTTTGTTGTACTCTAACAAAAATAACATCACGATCAGGTCGTTCTTCTTCAATGACAAAACTGTAACACTTGGAAACTATCTAGAAATTCCTGGACAGTATGCTTTACCCCAAATTGGTGCATTAAAAACAGAAATAATCTTCCAGTGAGATGGGGCACCTCCTCATTGCTGACATGGTGTAAGAGGTCCTGGACAGACGTTTCCCTGAAATGTGGATTGGGTGTGGTTGAAACATTACTTGGCCGGCTAGAATCGAATGCAATTCCAATGGACTTTTTCCGCTGGGACTACTTGAAAGACTAATTTTATGCCACACCAGTAAATGATATTAATCATCTAAAAAGGAAAATCAGAGAAGCAGTCTGACATCCGAGATGTTGACAAAAACATGGAAACCAATGAAGCAGCGTTTGGCACTCTCGACTGAAAATGGCGTGTGTCACTTTGAGGTTTAGAACTCTGCAACAAATGGTCAAAATTCAATGATCTTTGTATTGACAAAAATGACAATAAATTTCAGTTATCATTATTTATATGAATTATTTTAAATCATCATTAATTTTTCTACACTTCAATTCTCTATATTGTATTATTAAAGAGACACCCTGTAGTGTAGTATTTAACCCCACTCAGTAGCTCAGTTGTTGAAGGGCTTGACTCGCTTGCGGTTCAAACCATGACCAGGGCTATCATGATTTGCCATGGATAAAACTAGTGATTCCTTTTAGCAATGAGTTTCAAATAACAATTTAAGTTGTAATTTCTTTGGAGGTGGGGGAGGGGAAGAATTTTTGTCATAATTAAAAATGATTGCTGCAGTAATTTTTTCTTACGTTTTTACTTTGTTATTATAATTTTGTACTTGTTTTATTTTCAGGTTACTTTTCCCAAATTCCTGCCATGGGAGCCATTCGATCTCGAGTCCAGGTAATTTGACACAAAGCTTTAATTTCTCTTGTTAATTTTGTTTAATGCTTCACCTATTCAGGTCTGTCAAAAGTCAACCTAAAGAAAGATACAATCATCAAACATATAAAATGCTCCTTTATTTTATGCTTAATGCCCAAAGAGGAAGGGTCTTACATGCATTTTTTAATTCTTTTTTTTTTTCGTCTTCCTCCTTTCCTCTTACAATGATTGGAACCCCAAAGCTAAATGTATTGGTTATGTTAGCAGGTGAAAGTGATGTTAACTAATAGGGCTAATTTCTTCAGGGTTTATTTCTTACTTAATCAGTACACCATTCACCATTCCTTAGTTGAACAATCAACTTCAACACCTTCACGAGAAAGAAGCAAATAGAAGAACCCCACAGCTCTGTAATATGCTCAGTTTTGATTTTCTTTGAAGTGAACAACAGGCAAAGTTACAGAACCTTGATTATAGTCTTTCAGGCACACACTCAAGCTCTGCTCCATGCCACCAAAGAGTACATACATTATATTTTGTTTTGTTTTGTTATCCATATCCCTTCATACCGCCTAAGCAGTGTAGGGACCCAGCTCCAAAGAGCCAGGAAGAACTCTGGATAACAAGAAATGAAGACAGGCAGAGGATCGGCCCACCATGCCTAATCTTGAGTAGCATAATGAGAAATAAAAGGGGTATTACCCAATCTTAAGCCAAACAATAGTTGCTGTTGCATAGGTGGGATCTGCTCATTGATAAAGAACAATGAGCCAATTTACTGCAGGGCAATACATAATATCACGGTGAATTATTATGCTAACACCAAAGTGGATTGGGATGAATGGCTTGAAGCCAAAATTGTAAATGCAAAGGTTTCTATTAAGTATTCTAGGTGAAATATATGCCAAGACACTCTTTTCAATAGCTGGGTTTTTTTTTGTATGTTGGTTACAATTGTACACCTAATGGTAAATTGGTGCATTTGTAACTCTTGTTAGGCTTAAGATTGAGTAATACACCATATGTATTGCTCATTAAGTCATGCAAAATTAGGCACAGTTGACTGATCCTCTGCCTGACTTCATTTCTTGTGATCCAGAGGAGCTGGGTCTTGACACTGCTAAGGTGGCATGAAGGGATATAGATAACAAAACAGCAAAACAAATGGTTACAATTGTCACTAAGTTGAAGTTTTTCAATCAATACCAGTATGAGGAGAAATATATTATTTACTTGTTCTATCAAGTATTGTATACAGAAAGTCTGTCAAGGCAATCCTTGATCGATTGTGCCACCTGTTCTTGGCTGATCTGTGTAGGGTGGTCACGTTTATCACCAAATTGAGACTATACAGAAAACTATGAATAGAGTGTGGTTGATTTCTCCATACCTATTGTTGACATGATTTTGATTCAACCTGTGCAATAGTTAAGACTGAAAGTACTCTAAAATTCAAATAAATATAATTCATCATTTAAAGTTTATAATTTCAAAGCCTTTCGTTATGATTTGTTCAAATTATTTAGGATTTTGTACGTGTTCTGGAGCGCCCTCTAGCTCTTTCGCAAGCCGAGAATGCTCTTTGGAGCAGCAGTCATCAAAGCGTGTACCACTCCTCTGATCAGCACAGGGTAGCTACCAAAACCACCGCGTCTTTCTCAATGGCTTTGACTCACCTCGGCACTCTGCCTTATACTATTTTCTGTTTATTTTCATCTATTTCTAGTGCC
>JBCIKM010054338.1:2918-26035 GCA_039654465.1 Melibe viridis
CAATTTTCCTCTAATTTTTAGATATTTGTTTATAACCCAAAGTGGATGGTTTTGGTATGAAATTCTGGACTAACACTGGAAAGATCAATTTTCCTCTAATTTTTAGATATTTGTTTATAACCCAAAGTGGATGGTTTTGGTATGAAATTCTGGACTAACACTTTCTTATTCTTTTTGCTATTATTTTTTAAATCTTATTTCTCTTTATCCATTTTAAAGTGTGTACATTATATTGTCGCGGTCCGAGAAATCTGTGGTAGGTTATTTATTTTTTTTCTTTTATTATTCTCTATACCACAATTATTTCCCTTTGTGGATCTAATTTGCTTTCTGCTGTAGGAATATGTTTTCATTTTACTCTATTTGGCATTTAAGATATGTAGTTTGTTATTGTATCAGTCAAAATAAAAATGTTATTTTTGCTCCTCCCAAAAAGTAGTCACTTTAACAAACTAATACAGTTGTTAGCATACTCAAGTTTTCCTGGACGGCGATGATATTATTCTGTGAATAATGAATGAAAGAGTGGGGTTTGAATATGCATGTGTTCTATGTCTGTACATTACGCTGTGTGTGCTAAGTCTGTATATGACACTGTGTGTTGATGGAGCGAGGGGGGGCTGAGTGGCATGTTTACATCAGTGGATGAGGGGGCTGTTTTTTTCTTTGAGATTGTTTGTGTCTCTTGATTTTATCTTTATGAGTTGTGTGTGTGTGTGTGTATATGTGTGTTTGTGTGTGTGTGTGCATGCGCACACAAAAGAGAATAACTGTGATGCTAGTTAGTGTGTGTGTGTGTTTTATGTCGTGGAACAAGTTTTTTGCATCCTGTTAACACATTACTAGTACCATCAGCCGAGAGCCCGCTGTACTGTCAAAGAATAATTCGTTCTTTTTTTTTTACAGAAAAAAGTGTACAGTGGTTACGTTCTATTCTTTCTAATAATACATGTATATTGTTGCATTGGAATGAAGAATGTTTGGGGTTTTTTTTTACGTTAGAATTTGTGAATAAAATCTATTCTAAAGACCCTGGGTCTTCCTGGATCAAAATACTGTTATTTGTGATGGCCATTGCTTATTTTTATAATGAAAGATGATAATTTTTGTCATTGTAAATCATCTCTCTGTGGTGTCGATATGTGTGTTTTGAGAGATGCTATTTAGTTTATAGTGTAAATCATCTCTCTGCTGTTTGTGGTTTGATCTTTAACTAATTCTATCATCTTACTTTCCTCTGGGCTCCTCTATGACCCTCGTGTCGTGGGACCCTTAAACCTCCAATAAACAAACAAACAAACTGAAGAGAACAAAAAATGCCAAAGGGTTGGTTTGGAATTTCATTTTTATTTTTCTCTTCCTAAATGCAAATCTGACAGCATTTGAAAAGCACAACAAGAACAGGACCACACCCAACTGGTATATATATATATATGTATATTCATATTGTTGTTTTATATATATTTATACATACATATATTACAGTAGCTCAATTTACAGAGTGTCCCTCGCTCAACAAAATAATTCTCAGCTTATAGCGGAGCAGTTCATATTAAAATTAAATGCCATTTTTTTACACACAATAATAATTAAGACGACATCTCACGTTTCCGAGACAGAGTACAAACCATTGTTCACAAGGTACATACACAACTATTCACTGGTTACAAACATTTGTTCACTACATTGTTTTTGACCAGACCTGGTGCCATGAACAGGCGTGAAACAATGTAATATTAGTAGTAATAATAATAATAATAAAAATAAAGGTCAAAGGGCACAAAATGCTACTAATTGCCTCCAAATTCAAACTCGACATCTACTGTTTACTGTTGTAGCAGGCTGTATGAAAGACGTTTGTTTGTTTATTGGAGGTTTTAGGGCCCCACGACACACAAGAGTCATAGAGGAGCCCAGGGGAAAGTAAGATGAGAGAATTAGTTAAAAGTAAGTAAAGATGAAAGAATTAGTTAAAAGAGGGAACAGATCAAACCACATCAAACAGCAGAGAGAAAGAAGCAGGACCGATTACCTATAATGCAATGTGGCACCCTAATAATAATACCAATTACCAGTTGATGGGTTTTTTTTAGTGTATAATTATAGAATCGGGCAGTGAAGATATAGAAATGAGACTGAGACTTTTTAAAATAACCAGGTTTGGTATTTTTGAGGCATAGCATAAATAAAGCATATCAACATTCATTATTGGCAAGTCTGAATATTCTGTGGCAACGCTCAATCTGTTCAGTAGGCAGATCATGTCACAGCAAAAAAAGTTTAAAAAAAAAAAAAAAAAAGGAAAAAGAAAGAAAAAGTCACAGCAGAAAAAAAAAAAAAAATAAGTAGATTGAAAATCCCCGATTTTTTGTTTTTGTTATTTTTTATTTTTTTTATCAACTACAATGAGATAGTAATTGGAGCTTTCCTTCCTGTCTAACTAATAAAACCTAAAATAAACTTGTGGATAGAAATAACGAACCACTTTCACTTTTAGAGCCCATTTTACGCGGTAGCAGTAAATGTTAATTACAATCAAAAGTTGAGATATTTCAGGAGAATTTATTTCTGCATCGCTTGATATGAATAAATCCTGAACAAAATGTCTTACTGGATTATGCCCGCATTGACAGTAATAGTTATACTCAGTTCCACGGAGTCAGTCGTTATAATTGAAGAAGAAGAAGAGGAAATCTTCGTCACGAAATAGTGAGAGAAAAACCACCTCTGTTTGCTTATTTGAACATAGCCCATCCATGCAGGGGGATGAAGAACCGGATTCCTGAAAAAAAACCTTCACAAACTGCTAAATTTCTGCAAAACAGTAAGTAAGTATGTTAATGTTATAAAAAAAAGAAAAAATAAGGAGCCCCAAATCGTTACCAATATTCTGGCAAAGCACATTCGGAACAACAAATGAAATTCTGGTTTGCCAATAAAATCCTGCAAACTGGCATCCACGATAGGGCCATCCCAATAAAAATGTCTGCACCGGCCAGTCTTATCTGGCTATGCACAGACCATAGGTCCAACCTCAGATTTTGAAAAAGGAAGAATCTTTGCAAGACCAACTTCCATATTCGTGTTTTACTCTTGACTCTTACTCTAAATTGAAGATATCTACACTTTACAAACTCTACTAAGTTTCTTAATATGTAATAATTAATGGAATTTGTATAATAATAATAGCAATAAACTGCGCTGGTATGGGCTCTACTAAGTGCTTTACATAGAAAGAATAAATCTCTCTCTCTCTCTCTCTCTCTCACACACACACATACACAGTACACATTACTGCTACACTGTTAACGATATCTATTAACAATATCGATAATTATTTTAGTTTTTTTTCAAAATTACATCTAAATAAACAAAGAAGATGAGTTATAAATTTTGTACAATCTACAACCTCAGTGCTGCAGACTGCATGCAATGGTATGGACAACGTCTGGCTGTACTGCAAACTAATAGTGAAGAGACGTGGTGGAGGGCTTTACATAGAAAGAATAAATCTCTCTCTCTCACTCTCTCTGTCCCCCTCTCTTTTTCTCTCTCTCTCTCCCCCCTCTCTTTCTCTCTCTCTCTCTCTCTCTCTCTCACAGAAGTGGAAATTTGTTAAATAGGGGAAACTGACCTGCTTGATTGAGCCTCAAACTGACTATACAGACCGCAATAAACATTAAATCAAGAGACAGGAAAACGAGGAAATGAGCAACAGGTATATTGTATTGTAAAAGCTTCTGTCTCTACCATTTTTTTTACACATATACATTATATATGTACGCATATGGAATTAGTGAGCAACAACAAACAAAATAAACAAGGGAAACTTTTGAAAACTGAGATTACGTCGACAGAGAGAGAAAGTACTTGGGTATGGTGGAAAAGCAAAGCAATGCACACGTCTTCTTAACAACAGCTCAACAACTCAACATCAGAAGATGATCAAATTAGGTTCATAATCAAATTACATAAAGGTCGTCTCTAGCGCAAGTGAACAGCAAAAAAAAAAAAAGAAAAAAAATTGTACAAGAATAAAGTTCAGAAATGGTTCCTCCTCTAACTTTTTCCTTCTTTACAATTTTGACTTCAGGGCTATTCCTATCCCCCCCCCCCCCCCAAAAAAAAAACCAAAAACAAAAACAAAAACCAACAAACAAAACGGTAACAAAGAAAAACAAATTTTTATTAGGTTTCTAAACAAGACCTCCGGTGTCAGCAATTTTTGCAGCCAGTTATTTCAGCTGACAATTGCTGCACCCAAAAGTGCTTGAAAATGAAAATTTGATCTTTCTTTCAAGACACAGAATCCCTGATGGACTTCAAAGTCTAAGCTGGACACAAACATATGCACATACACAGGCACAACTTAAAAAAGTATCACAATCATTTGTGTCGAGAAAACAAACTCTGTGCCAATAAAATGCCCTGGTTGTTGGCAACTTTGTCTCTCTGTCTGAAACAGTGTTAACGCGCATAACATTAAAAACTAACAGGCTGCACATATCGTCATATGTGTTATGCTTGTTGCCTGTCACTTAGTGCACCATGACGACCGTAAATAAGCACTAGATAATTGCTGTACCTAGTACTACTATTACTAATACAGCAATTCATACAGACACAAAATAATAACACCATTTTGCCAGAGGAAATTGGATTCTTGTTCCACCAAGGCAATGAGAATAGGGTGCCCTGTTTAAATAAATGCAACAATTATGTATGTACAATGCAAAAGAATATTATTATTTTCATACAAAATCTGAAATAGAGAAAATAAAAATGTCCCTCACGCACCCACATCTATAATTTCGGACATATTGAATTATGCACACACACACACACTCTCTCTCACACACACACACACACACCATTACGCTCTCTCTCTCTCTAACAAAACAAACATCCACAGATCTACTTTATTTATTAATTTTAGAAAAGAAAAAAGATACTTTGGAGCAAAAATCCCCTGACCTCAATAACTTGCTTTATCTTTCATGGTACTGACTGGTCAATTTAATTTCATTGATAATCAACCTTAAACATGACTGACATTGGGACGTGCACAATGCGAAAAAAGCCAAACAAAATTACACACACACACACACAAGCTCTTTGATATCAACGAAACACACCTGTTCTTAGAATTTGAAAAATGTTGTTTTGTTATCCTTATCCCTTCATACCACCTTAGCAGGGTCCGGGAGCTGGGAGAAACTCTGGATCACAATCACAAGAAATGAAGACAGGCAGATGCAGGGCACACAGAGGCACAGGTGAAGGACCAGTGTCTACATAACAATTGAGTTTAACACAATGTCTATACAATACACATATCATATACATGTATATATCATTTTACCATAAGGCAAGGGTATGAGAACAGCCAACTTGCCTGCAACAAAATGACAATATGTGTTCTCCTCTGAAGTGTGTGTCAGTTTCAAAGGCTGACAATGAACACACATTAATTAACATAAATATATACACTATTCACAGCTATGCACAAGAAAAACAGAGCCAGGGCAGTTTTTAGGTTTTTACCGGTTTCTGTTTGGATAGGATTTCATCTCCACCACTGTGACTGTGACGAGTGAATTAGTTAAATAATTACCTTGCCCATTGCGCTACATGCAGGGACACCACAATTTTGAATGTAATTAATTCATTCACACACACACACACACACACACAGAGTGAGAGAGACAGAGAGGAAAAGAAAGAGAGAGAGAGTGGTGGGAAATTTATAAGTGTACTGTAAAACATTCTCTGCACAGCTGCCAGAGGGTAATTTTCAAAAAAGCTGGAAAACTTCACAAAAAATAATCATGAACAAAGAGAAACTTCCAGAGAGAATTGAAATACTAGTGCCAAAATCAAAGTTTTTACAATTCATCTTTTAAAGATAACAAGAAAATCAAAAGAGTGGAAATCCTTCCTTTAACGGAAATCTGACACCTTTGATTTTGACAATCATTTTATGCTGCAGGATACATTACCAGACAAAACCACATGATCCACCTAAAATAACTTGCACTTGCAGTTGGCGAAAGCCACAAATAAAACTCCGATGTCACCCACAGCACCAAAGCAAACATGGAGAAAAAAGCCTGCACTGCACCACGAACTGAACGTCTCCGGCCTCACACACACACACACAGAGAGAGAGAGAGAGAGAGAGAGAGAAAGAGAGAGAGAGACAGAGAGAGACAGAGAGAGAGAGAGAGGGACAGAGAGAGAGAGAGGGACAGAGACGGAGAGAGAGAGAGAGAGAGAAAGAGACTAAGGTCCATGTCAGGGATAGAAAATGAAGGAGAAGTGCTGTTGCAGCTGTACGCTTTGCCAGGAATAAAAATTCACCACATATGCCAACACCCTCCATACAGCAGTGAGACAGGTTTGCTGGTGAAGTAATAGACACTCTTCGGACATTTTTTTATTTTGAGAACAGACAATTGACGATGGAAAAATTTGTCAAGGATGGGTCTAGCAAATCAATGACTGATGCCCAAACCAACCTCCCTATATAATGCTTAAATACGGATCTTATCTCTCTCACCAACCACTCTTACAGCTCATACGGCTGCAGCAAAAGAAGACCTCACATCGCTTAATGAGCTCAATGAGCTTAATGAGCTTAATGAGCTCGCTTAGGACAGAGACGCCTGGTGGTGCCTGGTTAAGAAACTTACCCACGCTTTCGACTGGTAAACAATAACGCGTGACAGCAGACTACCAACCTTACCCACTGATTTAGTCTACCGGGGACCAAATGTGGTCGTCTTATTGAAGAGAGCTTGAGAAGTTACAACGATGAGAATCACATTTCATTCACAATGACAATGTAGTGAGTAAAGCTTTTATTTTTTTTGTTAATGATCCACACTTCTGAGTAATTATACAAAAAAAAGAACTTTACTCTCAAACCAATAGAGAGAAATCCGACTCATCTCTCTTGATGATCACAATTTTCAATTATCTCCCCCCAAAAGAATATCATTCAGCAATAAAAAAAAAAAAAAACAACAAAAAAAACAAGAGAGTATTTTTGTAGTCAACATTATTAACACCTGAAAAAAAAAACTCAAATCACAAAGTTTATCCCAAAATTGAAAATATCCACATTACAAACACACACACTTGCAGACTGAGCATACTTTTCTGAAATAATTCAAAACATCCCACACACTCGAGATAATTCTTACAACAAAACCTGCAACAACAGAACTGAACGTCTATAAGTAAAGGCTCAGAATAACATTTAACGCATCCCCTGTGGCCATGGATACCTGATCGATGATGTCCTGAGCTGTTTGTGTTCTTCCTTTCACCAAGTGCCTGGACTGAGACATTGTGAGGGACAAGAGGAAAACCAAAAGCAACACAAGCTTCCATACCTTCCACAGTTGATCAGTTTTATCACAGAGCTGCCAAATAATGGCACGACTGGTACTGTTACTGCCTCTAGCAAAAATGCAACTTTCTACTTTAAAAAAAATTCCGATTCACCCCGTGAACTTTCATACGCAAGTAGTTCGAAAAAAATTGTGCCAAGTGGTTATCGTTCCAAACCTCAAACAATGTGTTCGTGTGAGAATCTGTTGTTTGTTTCTTAATTGGTGGTTTGAGGACCCCACAACACACTTCACTGGGGTCATAGAGGAGCCCAGGGAAAAGTAAGAAGATAGAAAAAGTTGAAAGAGAGAACAGATCAAACCACAAACAGAAGAGAGATGATTTGCACTGAAAATTAAAATCATTTCTCTAAGTAAGCACATTAGAACCTTAACTTCACAAAGTAACTGACTTTTGTAAGGCTTGGATATGCCAAATAATTTGAAAAGTGACATCTTTGCCAACAGGGCAGCACAGTAACCTCATAATCTTGAACTGTTGCACAGGGCATTCTCTTGATGAACTCCTCGAGTCGGGAAACCCATTCAAGGAGAGGAGTTGCCTGCCCCTGATGGTCCTTTGTCCCCGACAGAAGTACCTAGATCTATAACCAATGCCTGGTCTTCTTCTACACTTTCCCGTTGAGATTCCTGTTCGTCCTCGTCATTTCTATACTGATATCTGTCATCACATTTACCATTTCCTGCGACAGCCATGACTCGATCATTATTCACTTCTGATGCAGTGCTAGTGAAAGATTTGCCACTGACATCACCATGACCAGCACTCAATGTGGCCAAATCACTATCGCGACTAGTCCCTTTTGAATTTCCTTCTACTATCTTTGGTCCTCTACCACTTCTTCCGTCACCATTGAATTTAGAAGAGTCCTGGCCTTTCTGCATTCTATCCGTGTGTCTATTTGGAATTTTGTAGCCCACGACAGAACTCACACCAGACTCCTCGGTGATTGTCTCGTTCTTTGAATTTTCAGCATGATACTGTAAACCTGTCATACTGTCCTCCTTAATGGATTTGTCATATCGAGAGCCAGATTTCTCAGACACATCGACATTACTCTTCTGAACATTGCTGTCACTACCTGAGCCAGGATTGGCTTTCTTCCGGCGAACGATCACCTCATCAGTGTTGGATTTCTGTCTCGCATCCAACGTTGAAGCTTCCCCTGCGGTCATTTCTTTGTTGACAACCCCTGCCGCCTTGACTGTGTTTTCACCCACCACAACAGATGAATCCACAGGCAATGAACTTAAAGCGGAATAAGAAGCATTCTCTGTGACCGGGCGTACTACGACCGCTGCAGTACTGGCCTCTACCGACTTCAATTTGAAGGATTTCTTCCAGTTTATCCCTTGACTCTCTTTCTCTTCCATGGGTAACAAGGGAGACGACCGCCACACAATTCTTTCGCTGTAATACTGGCTATCAGCAGCATTTCCTGTTGGAGCCATTTCGACGGTGGCTGTGTCTGGGTCATGAGATACACGTACATCTCTGACATTTGGTAAGTCAATATCTGTTGCATGGGACGCTGGGTGTAACTTTACTTTGGGTGTCACGCTGGCATCAACCTGTTCTTCCATCATGATCAAAGAATTTGACCTAGATACCACAGCTGGCTGCACTGCCTTTGCGCTATTCTGTTTCACCTTGACGTGCTGTACATTGCCTGAGAATAGACCTACAGTCTCCACTGTGGCCGCTGTTTCCACAGGCGCAGCCTGCGACGAGACGACTGCTACAGCTGTTTCCTGTCTGTTTTCTCTCTTTGAATTGTCCACGGTTTCTAAAGAGCCTGCGTCAGACCGTTTCATGCCCAGAAACTTTTTCAGCCTTTGGTCCGTCTCGCTGTTGATTTTGTTCTGGGTAGTTTCCCCTGGGGCATTCGCCTGCTGGTGAGATTTTGATCCTTTTCTGCCAGATTTCTTCTTTGATTTGTCTTTGAAGCTTGTGGCGGCTTCTGATGGCTTTTCTGTTTTGATGGTGTCTGCAGAAGGTTTGGAACCGAATCTGTCCCCACCACATTTTGATGATGGGATGGAGATTATGGCTCCACTGAAACCCACCATTTTCCCTTCCAGGCCGGGCACTGTAGCTTTGGATTGCTGAGAAGAACCGGTGTCGCCCCCTCGTGGATTGTCGCCCTTACTCAGGTCTATTACACGGCCCTGATGTAAAAATGTTGGGTCTGAGACGTCAAGACCGTCTGCGACTGAAGAGTTCAAGGCCACCACTCCACTAGGGTTCTTGGTAAGGGTAATGTACGACCTCTTCAGCTCTGGCTGAGACAGAGGGAGGGGTAAGGTGGACACAGATGATGATGGGGAAGATGGCAAGGACTGCGATGACTTTGACCACTGAAGGAGTGATGACAGCGATGACCTCACAGGGGGGATGTTGATGGAGCTCAGATTTCTAGTATGTGTAGGAGGTCCTGACAAGACAGAGAAAGACAACGAGGAAGGAGAGGATGAGCTGGACAAACGGGAGGGTTCAGCCGTCCGTTCATCTGGGGGGGAGTTGCCTCCCTGTTTCAACCACTGCTGCTGTGGGAACTGCGTCTGAGACAGTATGTTCCTCACCAATGATGCTGTTTCGGGTGACACAGATTTCGTAATGTTGGGCAACTCCAGCAGCTTCACATTTGGATCACGATTGCCGGTATCTTCTTCAATTCTTTCAGACAGGTTGTTCCTCAGAAGAGACATTGATATCTTCTCCCCTGCTTTTGTATGAGCAGGCTTGTGGGAAGAATCTGAAAAACCGGGTTCAGATACATTGGCTGGTTGTTGTGCACCCAAGGTCTGATTCTCTTGCAGCTTTGGAGGCGAGTCTGCCCTTCTTTGGGGACTGGCTCTTGGCACAATGCACACCCTCAACTCGGAATCCACACCGCTGGCTGTGGGGTTGCTGATGACAGAAGGTTTACTACTATAGTAAGAGCTGTTGTTTCTGGCGGATAAATTCAAAGGCACATCAGAATCAGTTTCTTTTCGATGAGAAAACAGAGCAGGCTCTACTTGTTCATGGCTGCCCGTTTGGATGGCAGTCTCCGCCACTCTAAGCACAGAGACCCTGGGCGGAGGAGTTTTGGACTTGGATAATAGCGAATCCTCTTGATTGGACAGAGATCTGTTGAGGAGGACATGCCGTTTCTCTTCATGAGGAACTATTTTGGATTTCAGGGTGGCAAGAGTGGGAGAGGGCAAATGGGACGGATGGGATAATCCTGAGTAAGATGGCAGGAACCCAGACGGGGACGAAGATGCAGAGGAAGAGGGAAACAAGGGCATAGATTTTATCCCTGTGGGCGAAGATGAGAGGACACTTTGTCCACTGACGGAGGGGCTTGGGTTGATATTGTACATCTCCAAGAGTCGTTTGTACAGCCTTGCCTGGTTACTGGTGAGGGTCGAGGCAGCATCCCCACCACCGCCACCATCCCCTCCGACAGTCACAGTGGCAGCAGCAGCAGCAGCAGTGGAGGCAGCTCCACCGCTGGGGAAGCTGATACTTGGACTAGAATTGTCACCAGGGCTCCGAAGAGACTGTGGCGGCGTGTAGGAGGAGACAGACAAGGAGGATTGAGGAATCGTGAGGAGTTTAGTCCCTTGCTGAAGGTGAGTTGTTGCCAGTTGTGGAGGCATCTGTTGCAACAGACTGACCTGCTTTCTGGAGGTTTGGGGGTGCGACTGGAGGTGAGGGTGTGGGTGCAGGGACGGTGACGATGGTGAAGCACTGGCACTAGCCACTGTGCCGTCTTTGACTGTGAAGGACACTGTAGCTGGCACTGACTTCAAGAAGCTTTTGTCACTGCTCACTGTAAGTGGCAGGGCCATCGATTTGGACACCACGATGTATCTGTTTGCGGATGACAAGGAAGGAGCAGTGCTCTCCCGAGATCCAATTTCTGAAAAACCCTCCACAACTTCCTGTTTCACATTAACCATCGACACAACAGGCTTTCCTCTTGGGGTGTGGGCGTGAGAATGAGTAAAAGCCGTTTCTCTAATCCTCTCAAAATTGGCAGGCGACCCTGTCTCTACTTTGACCTCGGGTGCCAGTGGTGACTTTTTCCCAGCATCCCCTGCTTTCCGGGCCTCGGGGTCAGCCACGACTAACACACTGCGGTAGGTTCTGGTCTTATCGCCGCTGTCCTTGTCCACCGTCAGAGTAAGCGTGTGAGGTAAACGGCTGGCGGTGCCGTCCCCAGAGTCATCCAAGTCTTTTATCTCCATGACAGAGCCCGCTTGATTCTGAGGGGAGGGGGAGGGGGAGGAGAGGGAACATGAGAGGAGAATGAGCATATCATACAATTAAACTTGCTCCATAAGATATCAGGTCAAACGCAGAACTGTCTGTCATCTTTGTTTCATATACAAATTTAAAATGGGTGAAGGTCGCAAAGAAAAGTGTCCCAGACTTCAATGATCTGTTCCCTAGCCTAAACAACACTACTGCAACAAGCCTTCAGTGGCACCAAAGGCAACAGCAACTATTGTTTGGCTTAAGATTGAGTAATACCCCTTATGTATTGCTCATTACGCTACGCAAGATTAGGCACAGTGGACTGATCATCTGCCTGTCTTCATTTCTTGTGATCCAGAGTTTTCCCAAAACTGCTGTATGAAGGCGGTATGAAGCAATAAGGGATAACAAAACAAGATTACCCTCAGACAAAATGGATGTAAGACTTTGGGGTACTCACCTTAACGGTGATGAAAGACACCTTGTTGTCCTGCTTATCCTGGATGATGGATCCAATCAGCTTGAGGATGCTGTGCAGGTTCCGTCCCTGGGCGGCCATTGTGGTGGTCACACCGGCATAGTTGGGCAGCTCTGGGTTGGCGCCTTCCTTCAGCAGGTGCTCCACCAGGGACTTCTGGTTTGTCTCGGCAGCGTGGAAGAGCGCAGTGCGTCCACTCTTACCGTCCTGTGGGTTTGAAATAAATCAGATCATGTGCGACACTGGAAGTTGGTAAATAGTAGTCAAGAATTACAAGCAAAGGCATGGCGTTTTAAAAAAAAAAAAAAAAAAAAAGCAAAAAAAAAAAGCTCCAGATAAAGCCACACAGGCTGCTCGACTGGTGAAATGCTTTAAATTACTTAAATCTTACTTCCGCAAAATAGAATGGGTACCTTAATACTTGATCATCCCTCCCAAAAATAAATAAATAAATAAATAAATAAATAATTAAATAAATAAAAATTAAAAAATAACAAACTAATAAAAATACAGAATGGTTTTTTAAATGTTACTAGTATTATCCCACAACACCAAAAGCTGGATTTTTGTTTTCCTATTTCCACTGAGTACCAAGTCTCCTTCTGTTTGAAATCTAAAATTAAGTCTTTACACAAGCAAAGCAAACTCTCCATTCTTATCTTCAGATAATCATGATAATTATGGGGTTATTAAACTGGATGTGAAAAAGGAACTGTTTGAACATTCTACCCCCAGTTTACCTGACCTGTCCTAGCTGCCTGTGAAAGACAGAATTGATTTCAAAGTAAGCGTTTTATGTATTTTAACTTCCACCAATAACACAGCCCCTGCTTACTTTACTAATGAATTGTTAAACATCTACACTCCTATAAGACCTCTCCGATCCTCAGATTATTGGACAACATTGTCAGCTGGAGACAATCCCCATTCCAAATGTCATGGTGCAAGCAAGGCCTTGAGGCGACCATGGCCCTCATAAGGTGTGGAACAGCCTGAAAAACTTCCCCCATTGACAATTTCAAACCAAAACTAAAACAAGACTCTCTCCAGAAGGCCTCCTTTTGACTCTCCCTTCCCCCTCCCCCCCCCCCTCTGTATAGTATATATAGATCAGCACTGCTGTCACTGTCATAACTTGGTATGAGACATTATTGAGTTGCTTTTTGTTACGCTTCCCTTTTTTCCCTTAATCTACTATATGAAGTGTGTTTGTGTGTGAGCCCACAAGCGCGTAAACATACGGATGATAATAGTTTGGCCCTTTGGGTGAGTATTGCTTTGTTGATATGATTGTAAATTATAATATCATTTCCTTCATTTCTTTATTTTTAGACAGCCATTCTAAAGTGCTAAGACAGAGCCATAGTAGGGCGCTACAGAGATGGTTTGTATTGTCATTATTATCAACTTCAAACAAGTAAAAAGAGAAGAAAATAAAAACAACACACAATTCATGACTTGTTTGGACACAAGAGTTTTTTTTTTCAAATCAAGCCCTTACAACAGTCCAAAGGGCAGATATTTAGTCTGTATAATTCTAAGTGAAACCTAATTTAAGTATCAAATAAATTTGTGAGTCACAAGACTTACAGGCAGGTCGATGTCGGCTCCGTAAGACAGAAGCATCTTCACCTGTGGGATGTCCCTGTTGCTGACGGCCAGGTGCAAAGGGGACAGACCTGTTGAAAGGAGATTTTTACATAAAAAATCACGTGAATTTCAGTTAACAATAACGACAACAACTAAAAATTTTAAAAGGGTGAAAATTGGCAACACCTGCTTCTACCACACAGACAAAACAAATTTTGCAGTTAATGTGTATATGTGTATGTGCATGTGTGTGTGTGTGTGTTTGTGTGTCTGTGTGTGTGTGTGTTTGTGTGTGTTTGTGTGTGTGTGTGTGTGTGTTTGTGTGTGTGTGTGTTTGTGTGTGTGTGTGTGTGTGTTTGTGTGTGTGTGTGTGTGTGTATGAGTGTGAAGCGGGGTTGATAATAAATAAATAAAAAAGTTTTCCATGGCAGTGGAAGGAAGAATTTCCTTGTAAAGGAGGACAACACTTCTATAATCACTGGTGAGTCTAACAGTAAAAGCCATGGAAGCATCGTCACTGTACCTACACACAACACACAACACACAAGGACACAGATAATAATCGGTATGTGAGGAAAAAATTTGTGAAGGCGAAAGTTTTGAGAATCTGACTGACCGATGACCAATGACTGCAGAAATGTAGAAATCAGGGGTTCAAACCTGTCCATCGATAGGACAGCAACAAACTAGTCTATCGACAATCCTGACACCATTTGCTTCCATAAAGATAGTTTATGACAGTCCTCTATTCTTGCTATTTAAGAGTGATTGTTTGATAAAAGTCAACAATAAAATCATCACTACTATCTTTCTACTGTTCTTAGTTACCATTTATCTCCCCTACAATTTTCCTTGACAGCCTGCTATTTTCCTTAACAACCTGCTATTTTCCTTGACAACTTGCTATTTTCCTTGACAACCTGTTATTTTCCTTGACAACCTGCTATTTTCCTTAACAACCTGCTATTTTCCTTGACTGCCTGTTTTCTTGATGGTTATATCTGTAGCTATATGTTATCTCTGAGTAAACAAATCGCATGGTATTTTTGTTGCTTAATATAAAAATCTGTATTGTATTCTTGTAAGGGCTACATTGGTACTGTCTGCTAAATTGCTGGCCTTTGATGTAGAAAGGGCATGGGTTTGATTCCAGCCAGGGCCAACACATTCCAAAGAACATTGTTATGTAGTAGGTGACCATTTAATGGGAAGACAGCAAACTGACACCGTGAGGCTTTCTTTTTTTTTTTTTACCCATGTCAACAAAATCGGTATGATTGACCTTGAAATCGGTAACTAAGTATTTGACAAGATTTTCTTCCCAAAATCAGTATGCTACTGGATAATCGGTTTGATATTGATAAATCAGTATACTAGTTTGAGTGTTTGTAAGTTTTTAATCTGGGAGATTTTAATGACCACGCGCTCACAGATTCCACCATGAAAATGTTGACTGAGCTGCACTCTGTGTGTGAATTCCATCTTTCACGGTTCCTACAAAATTATATCAAAGCAAAGCCCCGCAAATAAAACCCCAACAAAGTCCAAAACAAGTCTGAAACTTAGCAGTCCCTCCATTCAAGACTGAACATAGTTTTCAGAGGCTTCTAGAACAGTTTCTTTATCTAAAAGATTCTTGATCCCTTGTCTTTTTGACACTAAATTTTTAATAATTTTGTTTTCATCATTATGGAAGGGGGAACAAAAAATTACAAAAAAAATAATAATAAAATAAAACAACTTAACCAAAAACGAAAATAGAACCAGAAAATGCCTGAAAGACAAGTATTTTCTCAGCACCTTCAAAGTTGCGAGCATTGATCTCTGCATGGGGGCACCTCTTCAGAATGTGCTCCAGACATTTGTAGAAGCCGCCCTGCACAGCCATGTGGATTGCCGATGAGCCTGTCCAGTCCACGGTGTTGATGTTGGCCCCCGAGGTGATGAGCAAGTCCACAGCGGGCAGGAAGTTCAGCTTCACTGCAAGGTGGAGGGGGGTCTGGGATGGAGAGGAAAGTAGGACATAAGATCGGACTTAACTGGACTAAAACACTCTGCATTCCACAACCAAAACAGAGCTTTGATAACACTTTTATACAACAATTAAGATAGCCAAGGGAGGTCACAGTGGTAATTTATGAGGCCAAAACTTCAACTTCAAGAATGACTGAGTGACATTTGCATGGACTGGGAAAATCGCTGTGAGCCCAAATGAACTGATTGGTAGAATAAAAGTGTTGAAAAAGACCATATCTACATTCTCTCCTACAAAAAAAAATTTGAAGAATTTCAAAAGAAAAATGTTGGGTACAAAAGATGGTTTTCAAACCACACAAGTATTTCTATTTTTTAAAGAGCAAAACTTGGATCATTAGATCTGTCTTGATACATACTAAATATACACATTACTGTTGATACGCATTTTACGCCTGAACTGGAGATACGGCCTTTTTTCAAGAATTAAGTAGGAGTCGGCACTGGAAATGGATGACAATAAGAGAAAATGGTATAGAGTGGCGGATATCTCGGTTGGTAGGCTTGCTGTCCTGGTTCCAACCTGAACAACTTCTAACCTTCCTTTCTTTCTTTTTTTTTTTTTTCATTTCTTTCTTTCTACGGCTTCGACTCATCTCGGCACCATGCCTGCCTATACCACTTTCTCTTATTGTCCGTCATTTTCAAGGAAGCCCTGCAGTGGCCTTGGAATCCCCCTACCTGCTGCTGCTTGTTGAACTTATCCACGCCTTTGACAGCGATCCGCATCAGGTTGATCAGTTTGGTCACCATCCGCATGTTTTCGTGGACCACTGCAATGTGCAGGGGGCTGGCACGTTCAAGTGGGAGGGGGAGGGGAAGAAGGGAAAATCAAGAGACAGGATGTTAATGATAATTTTACTAACTAGAAGCAATAGAAAGTAAACGACTCTATACCCTACTAAAGACCATTTGACCCTAATGAAAATTCTGCTATCCCAGATTCACTACTAATTACTGACTGCCGTGACTAATATTAGCCTTATCATTCTTTAGACCAGTTGCAAAAATCAATGGAAAAGTAGTGTTAGGGACTACAGTAGCCTTCTTTTATTTTAAAAATTGAAGAAAAAAAAAAACCAATCAAACGATGCCGCTCATCTCTCCAATTTCTTGCCACTAAAACAATGCTTACAAGATTAGATTTTCTGAGGTGGTGAAAATTTGGACAGAATATTTCGTTTCATTTGGCTGAGTTGACATCCCATGTATTAAACACTAGAAATAAAGTGGAGGCGTCCGCTTAAAAGCTCCTCCAGCCCTCAAAATTTTACTTATATTAATAATAAATAGCATTTACATAGCGTATATCCAACAAGGTGCTCTATGCACTTTACAATGCTGTTACATCCCTCGCAAACAAAAAACATCATTTAACATATATGATGATACAAATCGCCTCTTAGGCATGTTACATTATTTCCGACAGTGAGACAATGTCTACAACCAGTGGGACCTCTGAGTTTTACATCCATCTCCATTAGGATGGGATGATGATCCTGCAGGATCACATGAACTCTAAAAAAAAAGTGCTCCTTATCGATCCAGCCACTTTGTGCTAGGTGGAACTATAAGGCCTTATGGCAATGAGGTAGAGGTGATACTGAGTCAAAAAGCTCTTCCAGAATTTTGTACTATTTTTTTTTTTTTTTTGCTGCTGTTGCTGCAATTAGATATGAACTTACAGGTCTCCGTCCTCATCAGGGGTCAAGGCCGTTTTGATTTCCATCAGGGTTTGCATGGTGATGATGGGCGGGGCTTGCACGGTGAACGTGGCTCTTACCTGACCTTGAGGCACTGGAGAGCAGGGACGACAATAACAACAAAAACAATGAAAAATCATTTTCAACACGGGACATGACTGAGTTCACGGACCAATTGTCCATTGTACCAAACAGATGGAACTTTGTAGTCACACAGTCCTGCACTTCAGGCAAATGAATTAATTTGAAGATGAAAATTGAGGAAAAACCTTACACCGAAAGGTACTAAAGGTAAAGATAAAGAAAGAAAGAAAATTGAGGAAGACAATTTTGAGCAGCTATCAAGTGCATAATGAAACCCCTGTACACTTATCAGTTTCTTTACACCTAACTTCAAACTTAACTGGTCTAAGTTTGTTACGGAAGTTTCATACGTATTTGAAAGAAGAAAATGCATTGTAAAAAAGGTATATGACAAATTTCTTAAGATAAAAGACACCGTAAAAAAATGTTTTGATCCAGATTCTATCTTGTAAAAAGGGTCAATTGAAAGCATTAAAAAATTTACAAAGCAGACAAATTCAGTTTGGTGTCCCTGAAAGTTTGCTTGCCAGTTTAAATAGAGTATCTATATATTAACATTAATATTACATTTTAATTTATATAGCACTAGCATCCATTTAACCCATGCTCAGTGGTGCTTTACAAATGAAATCGACTCAGAAAAATTCCACTGATATATCGACCTCCTGCCCATTAACACACACATACACACTACACACTCTGAAACAAACCTCCGATAATTGTAGAGTTAAAGCAAGTCAGGCAAATAATATCTATAACAATAAACAATACGATAAAAACAACATCTTAGTCAATCTGATACATCCTAGCAGTTGAGGTACACGTTACACTGACGTACACGTTACACAGTCTATGTGTGCTGCAGGGACCCACCTTCCTCCTCTGTGTCAGACACATCCTCCTGTGGTTTCTCCTCCTCCACTTGAGCACTCAGAAGTTTGCGTTTCTTCAACGGCAACAGTTTTTGGGCTTCTTCCCTCGCACTGCATATAAAACAATCATTTTAAAAAAAGGAAAAAATTAAAAAGAGTGAGAAATTTATTTGACTAGACCATACTGAAGCAACCCAGCAGAGAAAACAGAATGGTTTGAAGTATATATATGGATGACCAGACACCAAAATTAAAAGCCAAGCTCACTATAAAATGTTCACAGAGAGGGATGATAAAATCTCTAAAGAAACATGAACCGAAATAGCTAACAACGCCCTATCCTTCTGACAGTACAGCAAGGTGCCATCAACCTCAATGAAGCACAACTGCGCTGTTGTGCATAAAAATTAAAATTCAGCAATGCAGCGAATACCTCTCAGCTTTGCATTTATGGACTTAATTTGATTTTTTTTTAAATAAAAAAAATAATAATAATAAAAAATAAGTGTAAAAAAAAAAAAGTAATTTAAAAAAAAAATTATAAGTCACTAACATTACTGAAGTCAACCCATTATTTCTGATTAAGACAAGTCACAATAAATGGCCACGCTTAGATGGTGAAAATAGTGAAAGTAGAAAATTATTTTCATAAAGCACATCGTTCACCAAGGACACTCAAGAGGTTTAAAAACAAATAGACAGATAAATAGATCAATCCAATATGATATCAACTCCAGTAAGACTTAACTGACATGAACTCGGATCAGATTAATTCTTAAGACCGAAAATATTTAAAATTTGTTGATAAAAAAAAACAATAGCAGTCTACTTCAGGTACTTTGTGGGTTGATGCGTCTTACGAAACCTTGTCAACGTTTCAAAGCTCATATCAAGTGTCAGGGATGAAGGAAAAGGCTAAATTTATGCATTCCTCTAAACCAAAACGCTGATTGCATTACACATTAATCAAGGTATTAAACAAAGTTCTTCCTGCAGCTCATCAAGACTGGATTTGCTCCTATATTTTTGTATACACTGACAGTCAGTCACACTCAGACTCACTAATTCTGTCCATACATGGGTGGCCGTGGATGAAGCTGAGAAAAAAAAATAATTAAACCCAGCCTTGACAGCCCATCAAATACTAATTTTAACTGCAACTATTGAAGCTTCGTATTACCCGCACAAAAAAGTGTTTTGCAGTTCAAGTACACTTCACATTATTCAATAATTTTAAAGGTAGCTTTGGTGGTTTTGACGGCAGCGTAACAACCAGAACGCTCATTTTGCAGCACTCTGGCAGCCATGTCGATATAACTGAAGACGAAAAGAAGAAGAAAAGGCTACACATAATAAAATACACTTCCTCCCCCCACCTTTCACTGGCCGCAAAGTCATCCTTCTTGGACTCTGTGAGAGAGGAGAGGTTTGGCATGGGGACGGAGGACAGCTGGAGCGAGCCGATGCCGGCAGGCAAGGAGGGCAGGTTGACCACCTCAGAGGGCATGGTGTTCATGTTCATGGAGAGCAGGTTCATGGTGGACGGCAGGTTCGTGCTCTCTGAAGACTTGAGCGAGGCCGGGCTGAGGTTACCCTGCTCAGAACAAAAGGGATAGAAAAGCTGAAGTGAATAGAGCAGATACACAGACTTATAACAGCAACCAAACAAAAAATACATATATAATAATATAATACATTTTTTATATACTTAAATTGCCCCAAACACTATCTGAAACTACCAGCAGCTGGTATCACTTTTGATAACAATCAATCAACTTATAATGAATCCTAAAAAAAAAAAAAGGATAACAAATTACCCCCATAATGGCAACAATCTTTCACATTTTTTCCCACAGACAGGTCTAACCAGCACAAGGATAATATTGTACCAAAGCAAAATAGAACTCTTTGTGTCCTAAAACCAGCAACACATCCCTAAGGGAACGGTCTTAGAAATGGCAGGCATGACAATGGTGAGCAGAGAGGTAAGAAGAAGAAGAAGAAGAAGAAGAAGAAGAAGAAGGAGGAACTGGACTGGGCATGTTCTCAGGAGAGGCATGGATGATGATTGCACTGTAGCCCTCGGGAGGACTCCAGAAGGAAGAACGAGGAAAACAGGACAGTCCAAAATAACATGGCGTCGGGAGACGGAATGTTGAAGTGGAGAAAAAAATGTGCAGGCTGGCAACTGTGGGATTCAGCACGACGTGCAATCTAAGACAGACCACAAAGAAGAGTGGACATTCAAACCTTATATTCATTAAGGTATTTAAGGTTAAGGTTGTGGTGTCCTGAAACTTTGCTTAACAAACAGTTCTCCACCAGACATATCTCTGCTTTCTTAAAAAAGGAAGAGCCCAAAACAAAATTTTTCCATTTCCAATGGTAAAGTAGTCCCCCATTTAAAACAACAGTGGTTTGTTGTTTTAAAGTATGCGGCAGTAATAAAGCATAAGGAGTTGTCATCAATATATACTTTTACACATACTAGCATTTCGTACAAAACGAAAAACAGCTTTAAAGGGGAAGATTAGCTATCAAATTATTTTTTTTATGTTTAAAATGTACACACCAGGAAAAAAGAAAAGCACAGATCACTAGCCCTCTATGAAAATAGGTAGCTACTCAGCAGCGTAGTGATAACATTTCATAAAAACATTTATTGGTTGAAAGCTACTGAGTGAACATTCCAAAGCCATTGGCCAACTACACAGCCAGGGTGTCGGAAAATGGACTGAAGGGGCCTCTATATCTCAACTTTAAAAGAGCAGTTCTTTATTTACACCTGGTTTGACGGCAATAAAGCAATACACATGTTCTAAATGTTTCAAACTTTAAAAATTGAAATACAAACATACATAATCTCAGCATGTCGTAACAAGACATAGATGACATTGACTTTAAAGCTTTGAAGCTCTATTCAGTTTCATTCCCAGGAAGAATCAAAGTTAAGTCTAATTTACCAGGTTTCATCTACAAATCATTGAAAAGAGCGACTTAAGAATGTGGAAGTACTCAAACCACCCTCAAAATATGGATTCCAAATGATGGAGGTAACAAGCGATTCAATTATATAACAATAATTCTTACTTGGTTCACCAATCATATAGTGTGTATATATCTGCTGAGTGAAGAAACATTCCTTTTGAATGGTTATCCCCAAAATCGATGGCTTAAGATACACTATAAATCTTCTAAAAGTTGCAATTCTGAAAAGTCATCAATTTTAATGTAGCTGTTATAAGCAAATTTCTGTCATGTTATGTTGACTTTCATAAAAAATATTTTTTTAGTTAAAAGACAAATTGATTCCCAGAAATGTATGCAAAATTTCAGAACCGCACATGGACAATTAGCTGAGAAAAACTAAAAAAAAACACACCAATCATTTATTTGTGAACAGACGATAGTAAAATAATGGTACTGACATTACATCCAGTAGAAAAAGCTCAATAAATAACAGCTCATTCAATGTTTTTCCCACTTTCTCGGAAATTGATTTGGATCATGTTTTTGTTTCTGATATAAATCAATAAAAGATAAAACCAGAAAGCTGCAGTAAATAAATAATTGACTTCAAGCACTCATGCAAACAGAGAGTATGTCGTCAATATTTCCTCCAGTCCTTTCAAAACAAAGCTTAAATCGTATGGCAAGAATAAATTGTTTTAGTCTCAAATATTCCAATTAACTAGGATGATAGTAATTTAGATAAAAGTCTTTATATAAGCATCAGGTTATTTGTTTTTTGGGAAGAAAAAAAATTTGCCCCAAAATTCTACAGATCCATTGATTGGGCGTTTGCCGTACTTTCAGGAACATACATTTTTTAAACATAATATTGTTTTTTTATCCATATCTCCAAGGAGCCGGGAAGAACTCTGTATTGCAAGAAAAGAAGACAGGCAGATGATCGGTCCACCATGCCTAATCTTGCGTGGCATGATGAGAAATACAAGGGGTATTGCTCGATCTTAAGCCAAACAATAGTTGCTGTTGCATTGGTGGGATCTGCTCATTATAAAGATTAATGAGCCCATTTACTACAGGGCGGTGATTTATATATCTTTGAAATAATTTCCTTTAAAAAAACATTTTAATTTTCATCAAATATTGAAATAAAAAGTGCTTCAACACCTTGAAGAAAGCAACACTGATATTAAATCAAAATCAAAGAGCACCAGATGTGTATTCAGGCAAGAATTTGGCTTTGTTGAAATCAAGCTAGGTTGAATGTAGCAAGCAAAAATCAAGTTTTCAGATGGAGTTACATTTTATAATAGTTCAAAATTGAAAGATGTGAGGCATTTCCTGAGGATGAAATATTTTCTCACAAATTATCTTTCTTTTTTAGTTGTTGTTATTGTATAAGTGAGACATATATGGAGGTGTATATATATGCCATTGGACCTTAAACTTTATCCCATATTCCTTCCTCATTTGTAACTGGTCAGATCATATAAATGTTTTTGTTTTGTTTTTGCAAAGCAAAAATTGAACTTGACAGGCTGATTTTATGAAAAGGACTGAAAATGTAACCTATAAATAAAAGAGGAAAAGGAATTCATAGAATATGGATTGCTTGCACAAAAGAAAGTAATCATCCATTTAATCGCTTTCTTCTTCTTCTTCCATTATATCGACTGACTCAGTGGAACTGAGTATTACTGTCGATGCTGTCATGTATGTATG
>JBCIKM010054339.1:0-15454 GCA_039654465.1 Melibe viridis
ATTTAGAACAAAATCACAAATTATCCAGAGAAATTTAACAGAACATGAACAAAAGAGTGAAAGCCAGAAGGGTAAACAACCGGAAATGGATAGCCGGATGGGACACCCGCTCTCATTTGACTGAAGTGAATGATGGTACTAAGGTAAGATCACCATTTCAATTAGAAAAGTGAACATCTGGAAGGATAACAAGCATTACTTGTCTAGAACTGTGCAATAACGAATTATTTTACAACCATGACAGTCTTGTAAACTGTTCCATAGAGTGACAACTTCGAGTGTAAGTTCTAAGAAGTACTCGTCTCTACTTTCGCTTATACTGATTATATGTAAACAGAGCCCCCAAAAAGTGACTCGGTACACAACTTTCTATCGGCAGAAAAGTGATGACGAAGGGGGAGGATTGTCGATGAGTTCATTCCTATCCATTGGATGAAAAGTTTAAATTTCATGCTCTATCGACAAGACTGCACTGTAAAGTCATCGGCCTCACGCAATTTTATTGTCTACGGCACCTACTTGTACTCGTTATGAACATCACCAAAGAAAGGAAGAGCTACTTCTACATTTTGCGTGACATGCATGCTCGCAAGTGACCAGCTGATTGAGGGCTTCGCTCGTCACTCTCACAACAGCAAGTGTCTTCTCAAGATTTTCTTTTCATTCCTGTGGTGGGGAAAACCTAATGAGGCATCCCAAACAGCTTATCTGTCGTCAAGTGCTGCTAACGATGTGGGTATCTTTCGGTTCCGTTTCTAATTGATACGAGTTCGTTCAGAGCTGTGCATGAATGGAGAACGCAGAGTTGTGTGTGATATGCATTCATCTCTTGTGTCCTTTAAACCGAATTCTGAGGCTGCAGGCTCTTGGTGTGTCAATTATAAAAATAGGCACATCATATCCTATGATGAAGACACTGAATTTTGAAAATTGTCAGAAGTAAAGTAAGATGAAAGAATTGGTTAAAAGAGGAAACAGATCAAACCACAAAGAGCAGAGAGATGATTTACACTGAAAAATAAATAGTCAAACACAGGTAAGTTGAATTAGTGTTCGAGATTGCCGTCATTCGTCATGTCCCAAATACAAAGAAATAGAGAGGGACTGAAACGGGACCAAGCAATATGTTTGAGACTTCCAAGAATTTGTGACTTTTGTGTTCGAGATTTGTGTACTTTGCTGTATTATCTCTCTTAAGACATAGACACCACTGAGAGATGATTTACAATGACAAAAAAAATATCATCCCTCCTTACAAAATAAGAAATGGCCATCACATATAACAGTATTATGGTACAGAGAAACCCAAGATCTTTAAATCCCCTTTATTGTTTGTTTATTGGAGGTTTTTGGGCCCCACGACACACAAGGGTCATAGAGGAGCCCAGAGGAAAGTAAGATGAAAGAACTACTTAAAAGAGGGAACAGATCAAACCACAAACAGTAGAGATGATTTACACTAAAAGATAAATATCATCTCTCAAAACACATATCGACACCACCGAGAGATGTTTTACAATGACAAAAAATATCATACCTCCTTACAGAAATAAGCAATGGCCATCACATATAACAGCACTATGGTACAGGAAGACCCAAGATCTTTAAACCCCCTTAGCCTTTGTGTACAAAAGTACTCAGTACGTTTAACTTGTGACCCCGCAGTCATGTACCAAATAGCCTAAAATAAGGGATGAGCATTGAGTTGCAGACAAGACAACAAAAACAGGACATCACTGAGAAGGGGAAAAAGTAAGACGATAGCTTCAGTGTAAAATAGAAGTAGAAGAGCCCATCAGGGACTCCCACCAACTACCAGCCGCCGTTGGGAGGGATTTCACCTCCTACCAGCGCTCAGGGGACCTATTATATTCCCCAGGTCCCCACAGGGTGAAACAGGAATGAATCCAGACCAACCAGAAGGGAGTGACTGAAATTCAACAAATTTATTTCCAAACATTGAAACTGCACAACATACATTGACAAAAAGGAAATACTTTTTTTTTAACAGCAATTCATTATTTTACCCCTTACCAAACCCATTTATTAAAATTTTCTCATTAAAAAAAAAAAAACAGAAAGAAAAGACCGCTGGCCTTAAGGAAAAGCATGACATGAAACCAGCTATGGGGAGCAGATAAAATTAACCTCCAAGACTTATGTTACAGTACACAGTTTACAGCATAAATTATAAAAGTAAAATATTAATAAAACATGAAAACTGAAAATCAAGTATTAAAAAAAACAACCCCACAAAACCCAGCATATCGCTCCATGTCACTGCCTGCTGGAGATGAAAGACATCTTAGATCTCAGACAGGCAGCAAGGAACACGGGAGAAGCATAAAACCATGGTCTCACTCACTCACACACACACACATTTGGCCAGTAGTGCCCTCTTCTTCCTATCTCCAAGATGCATGCACACAAACAACACATTAAAACCAACGGACAGCATGAAGTAAAATGGTAATAGTAGTTGGGAAGGAGAATGTCAGTGTAATCCTACTACCACCATGGCAGAGACAATTGTAACCATTGAGAGTGGAGGGAGAGAAAAGACGCTGTGACAGGTGATTGGTGATGATGAAGTCCACAGGGAAAGGAGATCCTACAGCCTCTACCCGGGATGAGATGTGGAGATGTCCAATCAGTACAGGCGAGACCGCTTGTAAGAGTCAGTGTAGAGGCCACCCCCACTGCCAGCACCTCCAGAGAGACCCATGCCGCCACCCATTCCTCCTCCCATGGATGTCATGTATTCCATGCCAGATCCAGCATCAGCCTTGCCCATCAGTTGGTTGAATGGACGCTTCTGGCCTTGAGATGACATCTGGAGAAAAAAGTACACATTTAAGATAAACACATCCAAGGATAAAAGAATAAGCAATGAAAAGTTGCAGGTCTAAGGAAACAAGAAGAATCCCTTTATATGGTGGACAAAAAGGAGAATGTAAAGTTTTTCTACATCATTTACTCAGTGGGCAAGGTGTTCAACTCAGCCTTCCCCGGGGCAATTGTGGTTTGCCATGGAATACAAGGGTGATTCCTTTTGGCATAGAGTGTAAGCTCATTGAATAATCTATTCCCTTCATTAGTGCCCAGGCCGCAGCACTTTCGTGTTGGCAGGCAACAGGCCAATTTTTTAAATTTTTTTAAAAATTCAAATTAACCAAAAACCCTGAAACACAGGGTTTGTTAATGACAGGTAAATGGAGACAGTGAAAAGTGGGTTGTTGTTTTTTTTCACCAACAACATAGGAACAGTAAGAAGATTGAAGATAAAATATGTAACACAATGCTAAGATACATGAAATAAAAGCATGCCATGTAGGCTCATGAAAATCAACTTCAGGGTTTGGGTATGCAACTGAAATTTTTTTTTTTTTTTTTTTTAAATGGTGGTTGAAGTGAAATGTTAAGCGCTGATTGGCTTTTCTAATGGGTGTGCAGACAAAAAAAAAAAAAACAGGTAACACTCCAACCAATAGAAAGGACTTGCATTCAGAGTTCAAAAGCTGCTCTTTTCCCATAGTGGCCAACTTTTCAGAAAGCAAAAACAGAATACCCAAAACCGACTCAGTCCCTTTGACTGAAAACATCCCCCAATGACCCATGCTAGGCTAAATGTTGTTGAACCCCTTCCGAATCCCTGTCTACAATCTGCAGGGACTAAAGCTTAATTTTTATTGCTTACTGTACAAAAATGAGGAAGTTACCATAATTCTTGGACTATGAGCTGTGACTTTTTTCTCCAATCGTCAACCCGGCAGCTAATAGTACAGAGCAGCTTACGCTAGGATTTTTTGTTGGTCGGTTGTCCCAATGCAATGAGATGCCAATTGACCAGCTTAGTCAATCTTAACTACACGTATGTCTAGTTTGAAGACACAACATTCGGGCCATCTTGGCATACCACCATGCGAAAAGAAAAAAATGGCGATAACAATGACAATTAAAAACTTGAGGTATGCTGACATTAGGCTTGGGCTTCACACTTGACAGATGAGACTACACATGTATCAAGCATCCGCAGAAATAACTACACATGGTATCGGACCATAAGAAAAATCAATGTAAATGCAATGATTGAGTAGCCACATAAAACCACTACTTGATACAACCGGCCGAGATACTTGAAATTGAAACAAATGCCCAGCTTTCATTGCTGCTTGCAGAAAGAAATAGATATTGTGCCGAGCATAAAAAAAAGAGAGCTTCACACATCAGGAGATGAAAAAAATCCAGAGCAGTGTAAACAAAATCGGGATAGGCAAAATTTAAAAAAAAAAAAAAAAAAAAAGAAATCGGGATAGACTAAGTGGCAGGTCTGCATTCAGCAGCTCTGAACACATTTAAATTAAAAAATCAGTCTCTGTAAAGAAAGACCCACTGCACAAAAACTCTTGTGCCTATCTCCTCAATTTATTTGCTATCACAAACTATAATATAAGCCTGTTCACAAGAGCCCCAACAGGGCAGATTGGACTTACGTTGAACTTTCCTCCAGGGGCAGGCAAGAGTCCAGAGGCAGATGCTCCACTGCCGCCACCACCACCGCCACCACTTCCACCACTGGTGAAGTAAGAGTTGCTGGCAGTCAACAGGCTTTGGTCCCTCATACTGCTGCCTCCGCCCATGCCAGACATTCCAGATTTGCTACTCCCTCCTCCCATACTGTAGTTGCCCAGCAAGGAGCCACCACCACCACCACTGCCCATCATACCTCCACCACTGCCCATCATACCTCCGCCACTGCCCATCATACCTCCGCCACTGCCCATCATACCTCCTCCGCCACCTCCCATCCCTGATCCAAAATTGTTAGCCCCATTGCCCATACCATCCATCGACCCAGACATGCCACTCATGTTACCCATATTCCCCATACCACCACCACCTCCACCGCTACCAGTGTTGCCAAAGCTGCCCATACCAGTAGAATAGGCCCCCAGCTGAGATGTGCCGCCCCCTCCACTACCACTACTGCTATATCCTCCTCCTCCACCACCACCACCCATGTTGCCCATCCCCATTCCTGAGCCTCCACCACTGCCCATGCCCATATCATTCATACCCCCTCCATAGTTGTTGCCGTAGGACTCATAGCTACCATTGTCTGTCCCCATGTTGTCTCTCATGCCGTAGCTGCCATAGCCTCCCATACCCATTCCACCCATTCCCATGCCGCTGCTGCTGCCACCACCACCACCGCTGCCTCCTCCTCCTCCCATGTTCCCTCCATACCCATCATTCCCTCCTCCAAATCGGCCACTATCTTGGCCAAGGCCACTGTTGCTGCCGCTTTTGCCGTAAGAACCATCCTGCACAACAAAATTGAAAGAAAATAACCTGTCAAAGACTAAAAGACGTCCTAAAACTTATACTTAAAACTGTTGAATCATGAGATTTACAGAGTGACAAAAAAGTCACACTCCTTTATGAATACTAACAAGAAGCACATAAATGATGAATGCATCAGAAACATCAGATCTCACCACAGATGCTCAAACTGAGCCCCAGTTTCATGAGAACAAAGCTTTAGTCTTTCTAATAAAGCAGATGGCTTGAATGTCAATGGACAAAGAGAAAAAGAAACATACAACTTCATTTCTGAACAAATACTCTTGTCTATAAAAAAAAATTAGGCGTTTTGTTATAATAATTACAAGTAGACCTCCATTAACTTCACTCCTGCCTGATCCTACAACGCCTCTTATTATTCTTTTAGATTGAGTGCTTTGGTTTTATTTGGTTTTTTTATCTCCCTGACCAAGTTTCACAAGAGCAATTACAATATTGTTTCTCCAACTCCTCAATCTCTTCCCTCCCCCACAAGCACAGACTCTAGTCTCACTCCTCCTGCAGTTGCCTCAGACAGATGGCCAGGGGCCGCAACCTGATCTGATAGTGAGTGTAGAGCTACATGTTGGTACCTGGAAGTTCACACCTGATGCTTGGTTGCCGCTGAGCCCAGAGCCCATACCAAAGTTGCCACCAGAGCCACCTCCCCCCATAGAGCCTGAGCCTCCACCATAGCCGCCACCGCCTGAGCCGTAATTGGAGCCATACTGAGGAAAGAGAGGAAATAGAAAAAGGGAACAGGTTACCTTCGACAGACAAATCAACTTGTCAAAATTCTAAAAACTATGTAACAGTAACAGATCACTGCCCTAAAGACTGTAGAATTCAAGTTGTGGTATACCAGCAACAGTAAAGACATGTGCAACTGACAAAGCTCTGAACTGTCAAAACTTACTAGCAGACCTATTCATAGTCTTCTGTAAAATTGCCTTCAGTTTTGAAGAACATATACATTATAGGTGTAATACCATAAAAATGAAAACCTAAACCATGGAGGACATTATTCTCCTGATATGACAGTTAAGTGATGCCTAACAAACAGGGTCAGTGAAGTCTTTTATTTTTAACTTGGATTTTTATTGCTTCTAGAGATCCTTGGATACCTTCCCCCTTTGTTAAAATTTGAAGATCAAACACACGACTTGCAAATTCAGAGAATGAATGTTTCATATGAAAAGAAAAGACAGGAATGAATAGTTCAACAAAAATTCAAATCCTCAGCTACCTTGTCACAAACTCAAATTTAATTCTCAAAAAGAGACATTATCCCAATCATAAAGACAGCAGATCAGACACGACAAGAGACAGTCAACGCTAGGAGACATAAATGTGTAATTAAATAACATGGATGTATAGATGAATTGATGAATAGATCGATGACTTCCTGTGTTGCCAAAAGATTAACAGACAGGATGTAAGTAAGAAGGAATGCATCAAAAGGTGGAGAAAGAGTAAAAATTATTGGAATTTCAATCATGTTAAGTGTGTACTCAAAATTTTCATTTTGCTTCTAAAAACACCGATTCTATTTAAGCCCTACAAATGAACTTTCACACTTACACCAATCCAGTGCCATGATTTGGTTTCACATCATCTGTCATAATGTATCAGGGTTCCCACTCAAAAGCCATCTCATAATTCAAGATCTCAGAATTTTTTTAAAGACCAGCATTTTTAAAGGAAAAAGCAATACACCTATGGGATAAATTTACTCGATGCTTGTGCAATATCAATATCATCTTTTGATTTGGCAGAGTAATTTAGAAATTTTTAATTGCTGTCTGATGACACCATCATAGTCAGCATTTAGATGTAAGTGACCTTGAAATGAAGTTGTAATTAGAAGAGCCACTGAGGCCGAGAAACAAACAGAAGTATCAATAATATTGAATGGTTATGATAATAACCTCCCTGTAAAAAACACACTACACCAAAGAAAAAAAAGAAAAGAAAGCAAACTACTTAAACAAGGAAGTCTTACAACTTTTAAATATTATATCCACACGCAGCCCATAGGACAAATTTTTCTAACAAACAATGAATTTCATCTGTCCTCTTCACTGTCTTTAAATAATGGTTCTTTACTTCATAGTTTTAGAAATGAACTTCTATTTCATTGTCAGTTGTATGAGGAAACCAAAACCCAATCAAAACCTATCAAAAGAAGAAAACGCACAAACACATACACACAAAAACCCTGATGAGGTTGCATTCCTAGGCAATCCAGAGAAAAGACACGAACGAACTACTACTACTACTAATAATATATGTACGCTTTCATACTGAAGATTCTGCGGGTCATATTATGATGTGTCTTGCACTGCCTTAAATCTAAGGATGGAAAGACAAATCGTAACATTCAATACAAAAGAATTCATATACAGCATCAAATAACATACAAGTGTTGCCATGTATCTCTGTTTGTAACTAACTTGTCCAGCTGCAATTCTCTGTAACAGAAATTATAGACGAAATGATATTTTTCTTTATTTTACCATTTTTACTGTTCATTCTCTGAACTGCCAATGGATTTGCCCGACTACAAACGCAAAATTCAAGACTATTTTGATTAAGACCATTATTTCCTGATCGGGAGCAAATTTGCGAAATTCCCGACTACCTGCCGGAGTGGGAACCCTATTATAATCAAGATATCTTTATGCTTTTAAATCATCATCTAATGCCTGAGAGGACAAAGAAACATATGCTGGGCTGACACCAGCCAGACAAAGGTTTTGTATAAACAAGGTGTTACTTGGAGAGAGGCTTTTGCTGGGGACAGAGGATTGAGACATGTTGAGAAAGTCAGTGTATGTTGTACCAGTTTACATTACAAGACAAAATTCTGTTGTCATAATGTGGAAAGTCTCAAACCCTTCCCTTGGATTGCATTTTAATAAGCTTAGAAAAAACTATAGTAGAGTTTACATTACAAGACAAAATTCTGTTGTCCTAATGTGGAAAGTATCAAACCCTTCCCTTGGATTGCATTTTAATAAGCTTAGAAAAAACTATAGTAGAGTTTATGGAAGTTTGTAAGAACCTCATATATCCTTACAAACCAGGAGTTGATTCTAAATACTAAAGGCCCATCATCTTTAGGCTGCCATGACCACAACAGTCTGAATCATAACCCAAAGCACCGATGGTGCAAGCTCAAACTATAACTGCCCCAACACTTGCAAAACGGCCATTTAACAGGCCACCCAATCCATTTAATTAGAGTGACCAGATGGAAAAATATGTCTCTTGCCATTGTCACTGAAAACTCTCCTTTGCTCTCTGGGTCATTACAACACGGCTGCCAACCCCTTGTAGTAGAAAATAGTAATAAGAGTAAAAAAAAATAGTAATCTGAGATAAAAAATAGTAATCATCCAATTTTTTAGACAAAAAAGCATAAGCAAATCATAAATTTAAATTGAATTGAGTCAGCCAATACGATATCTAGAATAGAGATCTTAATCTGAGGAAGAGATAGATCAAACCTTTCTATCAGATAAGAGAAAATCTATACTTATAGCAGAAATGTTGAGGGGACCTCTTGTTTGAATTCAACAATTAACCTATTTATTTCACTGAAAGAAATGGCTTACACTAAACAAGGTTGAAGAAAAACCACTTACACACACCCTCATAAAATTGCAAGATGAGAGAATAGTCTTATCAAAATCATATTATATCAATCAAATGATGTCTATCCTGTTATGTTGACGGGCATGGGGATTTTAATGTTGTCCGTTAGGCCTGGGCAGTCCTTAGTTTACTCTGTTTATGTGAGCATTTGCAGTTGGCTGGTAGCTGGTAGGCAAAGAATTGTTGAACTTTTGCACTGGCCTAGTTGCTATCAACCGCCCCGCTCTCTTCTTATAATGAACTACAGTTAAAAAGGACAGCGCGCGGTCATTGCATCAAGGACTGGTCCTTGGGCTAAAGACAAAGGAATGCAAGGACCAGTCTTTTTAACTAGTCCTTGCTCAGCTCTATCGTCCATCCCCCTTTTCGGTAAAATTTTCAACAAGAAGCAACTAACGGACATTGTTTATTTGTAGTTTGCCGAAAGTGAAAGTCGGACAAGAGACCTGGGCTGACCAGATGTTCTATAATAATAATAATATTTCAACTCATCATTCATATTTTCACATTGGTCTTTAACTGCATTTGTTTTCTGCTACTACATTGTTTCTTTCAGCTCAAACTGCAAAGACTGAAAGCCCGAAGCCCAAAATAAAAATTGGAATGGTAAAATTAGGATTTAATCGTTATAATAGGCAGCCCTGATTACAACCTTACCACAAGGCCACTAAACACAATTATACCCATAGCCATCTAAGAAAACACCTTCTCCCATGCAAACAGACTCTCCAGTCAAGAATAAAATACAACACCAAACAATATTTTTTCTCTTTCAAGGAGAAAGAATAGCAAAGAAAATCCAACAAAACAAAAAGAGCAGTTTGGGGAGAACAAAATAACTGGGACTATCAAATCCTGTCACCAACCCCCCCCCTCCCCCCCCGAAAAAAAAACCCCAAAAAAACCCACCCAAACCAAAAATAGGAGAAAAAGAAACAGCAAAAACAAAAAAGAGAAATTGAAAAAAAGAAAAAAAAACCCTGTCAGGAAACGAAAATTGTAGCTAGCATCATGTAACAATTGTAAAGACTGTCCCAAACAAATGGTTTCCAAGGTTAAAGGTTACACAATACCTCCCAGCCTCCGCCAGCTTGATACTGATAATAGTATTGCTGAAACAATGCCAAGGCACAGGGACAATGTGTTAAAACAGTCAGAAAAATACACAGAGACATTTAGTAAGACCACAGCACAAGCATAATTCTTTCTAGTCTAAATTCAAATTGCAATACAAAAGACAGGAAATGTTCTTTTTGAGAGATTGTCCGATTTACCTACATGTAAGTTCCAGTCCATGAATACAATCACTATCGAAAAAGTAAATGCCTAGATCTATCTTTTTTAAAATTTAATTTAAAAATAGTATTTCTAAATTCAATCGCCACAACACTTTCCGAAGACACAAGAACAATATGTATGGGCTGACAGAATTATTCCTACAAAAAACAAAAACAGGAAATGTAAATCGGAGCCCGATAAGCTTTCCTGAGGAGACGCAAAAACAAAACATCTGGACACAATTCTTCAACCCACAAAGAAACAAAGGAAATACCAGAGCAGTATGGGTGTTGCTAGCAGGGTGATACGATCATAAAACATACAAAGTTCATCATCATAGAACTCACCTGCTGAAAGCTGTTGTAGAAATCATTGTCTCCATAACCTCCAACACCCCCACCATAGCCACCACCAAAATTACCACCCATGTCTTGCTGTAAAAACAAAAACAAGACCCATAGTCAATTGGGGGCAATTAACAAAGTTCAATAATACAGGGGCATTCATGACTGAAGCAAATCCCTAAACCTAAAGCAATTTCCAGAAATAAATTATTATGTATTCATCTAATAGTGGATCACATGACAACCCCCCCCCCCCCCTCCCAGGGGAAATTTGTCAAAAAGCTAATATGATAAAAGGGATCTTAAATTTTAAAATCCCACCTGATATGCATTAAAAAAGTGTCAAATTCACAGAGTTATTGCCCTCGAAAGATCTTGAGTCCAAAAATCAAGATTTTTATAAAACAGTATCAACATTCTTTTCAAAACGTCTTTTTCAATCTAAATAAAGAATTATTAGTATATTTTATTTACTTTTGAGATAGTCGCTGTCAAAATCATAGATTTATATGAATCATATAGAGAGCCGGAGTCCACTGTAATTCCCAATCCTCCTCCATTCCACACAGGGGAAATTTGCTACTACACTCATTTGATAGACGGGGTCTTATAGTATTATATTCGACCTGTTATGGTTTCACTAAGTATCATCTTCATAGTTACTGCTCCTGGAAAGCAAAAATCTAGATTTTTATAAATTTCTAAAAAAAAACAAGTGTCAACTAATCAACCCTTCACGACATCCTTTTCAATCTCATCAAAAATTATAATATCTTGGTTCCTTTGAACATAGCGACATTCAAAAATGTTAAATTTAAAAAGAATTATACAGAGAAAAAAATACACTTAATTGGCCATTTTCTCAACCTTAAGTAAAATACACGGACTGGCATTCAATGTAATCCCCGATCCTCCCCCTAGGACTTTGGGGGGGAAATTTGTCACTATACCCATTGGATAGAAGAAATCTGAAGGTTATATATTCCACCTGTTATGCTTTTACAAAGTGTCATCTTTATTGCCCTCCTCAGGTATTGGAGTAAATAAAGTACAGAATTTTTTTTAATGTTAGCATGAAAAAAAAAAAAACCCTAAAAATTTAAAAAACATGAGACAATTTTTATGTGAGACACAAGTACCATCTTATAGAATAAAATTACCTGAATTATATTCATGTAATTTTCATTAATTGACCATTTTAATCATTTTTACTAAATGACTTTTAAAGCAAACTGTTGGTCACTGTAATCCTTCCACCCTCCCCCTAACACCTAGAAAAGGGTCACTAGACTCATTTGATAAAGCAGATCTCAAGGTGTTATATTCCACAGAGTAATTGCCCTTTGAATGCCATAAATTAACATCAAAGTTTGCACAAAATAAGGTAAGCATATATATTTGCTTTCCAATCTGGAAGCATTTTTTCTGAGTATATCTTTGTTACCTTTCACATATCTGCCACTTCGAAATTATTTTACTCAATTTCTATTTATATAGAAAAAAAATTGCTTACTAGTCAATTGACGGATCCGTAACTAGGGAGGGATTCCCCTCTCTCGCTATGGTCCGGCACGCAACCGCCATTTTGTTTACATTCGACAACGAAAAAATAGCAATTCCGCCGACATTAGAGATATTCCGAGCAATCTTGTACTCTCCTGGTTAAAGGAGGGTCCAATATCCCTTCTAAGCCGTCAGCAATGTTTTTTTTCCTTTTTTTTACTTCTAAATTTTCCCTTACAACCTACCTGCTCTGCCATTCTTTTCCTTTTACGCAGCTTTTATACTCGGCCTCACTCTCTCTCTCTTTTTATCCATTGATCTCTGTCTCTCTTTCTTTATCCATCGATATCTCTCTCTCTGCATCAACCCGTATTTTCTCCTTGTTCTCCTCCTCCTCCTCCGCTTCTTCTTTTTTTGTCTTAATCATCATCCTCACCTTCTTCGCCACCTCTTTGGAATCTACATCATCCCCCTCCTTTTCTTCACCTTCCCTCTCTCTCTCACACACTCTTTCACACTCATCCCTACATCTTATCTCTTACAACACGGCTAATACTTTTCATTCACTAATTTAATTGAGTCCTTTCAAACGCCAACTCCTTACAGCCCCTATCAAAAGCTTTTGTCCTCCGGCCCACCTCGCGTGCTGGTGTCCAGTTCCACGGCCGAAGAAATACTTTGTACCTTCTCTTTGTCCCTCGGGTGCTCATGCAATCACTACCCCTCGTCTTTACCTACCCCACCTATCTACCCCTCATCCCCCCCCCCCCACACACACTCACAAACCACTCCCGAGCAACACTCTCCTCATACTCCTATTTACGTCTCACACTCTCTTATTCAAGCTGAGTTCTTATTCTTTCACCCCCATTTTTCCACCATCCATTCATCTCACTCATACGATTTCTCCAAGTTGCTGATTTCTCTTTTATGTTGTTTTCTGTCCTGTTGATAAAGGGGCAACCCAAAACATTTGGTATACCCGTTTCTCAGTCCATACGGAAGCTTTCATACTTCTCCCACGGTATCTCTATGCATCTATCGAAATGTCCGACAAACTGCAAAGCGTGCCGGACCTTCGCTCTGAGCTAAGAACAGCTGTACCGGTGAAGAGGTAAATAAATGCTCTGATTGGTCAAAATTCTTTCCTCCCTAGAAACCACAGATCCGTAGATTTCTCTGCTTGTTTAAATTGACACACACCTAAACAACACAATTGCTTAGAAAAAATATTCTCTTAGCGTCATGAACAGCCTTAACTATTTTAACAGCAATATTTCACAAAGTTTCAAAACAGTATAGTTCCCTATAACATATATTGTCCCTGTAAGTCACTTTGCTACAAATTAAACATTTTATCAAACTAAGATAGAATTAACCTATCACAGATACCAAAGAGGTGTTGCATCTTCAAACGTGCTCACAACAAGACTACAATATGGAGGAGTCCCTATTTTTAGCAACACTATCTACCTGGTCCAAAGGGAAAAGGTCGGATAGAAGGGCAATCCGGTTGATTAAAGATAAAATGTTTCCAAGGATTTTTTTTTCTTTAAATGTACAATCACAGCAAAACTTTTCAGAAATTGGAAATGACGATGAAGACGAAGATTAAGACAATAACGGTACTGAAATAGTGAGATCAGACAAGGACTCTCCCTACATTGATGTGGACAGCTCAGATACAGATGTAGATAATTACAGCTCAGATACAGATGTAAAAAATTAACATTTTTTTTTTTAAATAGTAATAAAGAAAACCAAAAAACTACATTGACTACATGTAATTTGCTGCAAGTGATCAAATGTTAACAGTATGAAGACCACAAGAGCCTCATTTTTCATTTAATGCAATGACTCATGGGCAGTAACTCTTTGGTTATACAACTTATCTGTCCAAAAATGGTGTACAACATTCAGACCTGTAAATGACCATTTGAAAAATTGACTGAACTTTTCCGCAACCCAGAAATCATAACCCATTCCAAACTCAGAGGAGAGGTGCTTAAAAATAACAAGTAAGCAGGTCAGCTTTGTTGCAAAAAAAATGTTAGAATTGGTATCACTAACATTTTACAATAATAATAATAAAGACAACCATTGTTGCTAGAAGCTAAAAAAAAATGTGAAAATAAAATGTAGTTTCTACCTGATTTGCCCACACTTGGTGTCAAGTGGGAAAAGTTATTTAATTGGTAGGGGGCATTTTCTGCAGAAGCTCCATTGATTTATTTTGTTTCTCAAACTAAATGTGTATAGGGATCTTTGATTGAGCATGACAAATTCCCTACCAGTCAGCTCTACAGTTATCAGCCTCTGGCAGCTTATCAGCAGGCGATTCAACAAGGGAGAGTTCTTAATTAATACAGATTAGTCAAATGTCACCATAACGGTCTTGATTTTCTAACCAGCAGCGCATGAATTTTAACAATCCCTTGGATAGTTTTACGCACCAATAACTACCCCCAGCAACAGAAACTTTTGTTGAGGTTTTGTTTACTTTCTCACTCTCACCACTGCTTCTCACTTTCGGTGGCCGTTGCTACCAAGTCCATCCGAGTCAATTATCTTCACACTGAAAGTTGTTTGATTAATAATTAATAATTCGGCAAAGTCAGTCCAAATCTTCTTTAGTTCAGTCACTCTCTGTTATTACTAATTCAGACTGGACGGAAAAAGTGGGCGTTGGCCTAATGGTGCTCTCCTTGAACATAACTGTGACCTCTCGGAAGCCTGCGTGCGTGCAACACACGGACAGTTTGGGCTTTGTGCGAGTGAAGAGAGCTTGAGGTGCCCAGCACGGTTTGCACCAACTTGCACTTCAAGCACGTGTATCCTATTAATTATAGTCTATAAAAACGACGATTTCAGTAAGAATAATGGTGAAAGTGGTTTCTTGGAAGAGGGATATGAGCGTTGGAAGGGAATGGACAAATTCCGATGAAAAGACAAATAGAAAATTTCATGAGCTGAACTGCGATGACATGATTATTTTTGGACAAAAATCAGTCAACTGACTGAAGATTTACAGGTCTGAATATTGCTAAAACCACGATGAGCTTATTAATCAAAACCATACAACATTTTTCTTAGTTGCCTGGACGTATTTTGTGATTTTATAAGTTTATACCCTTTTTTGACAACTTTCATGAATTCCATACAATGAAATTTCAAGAGCAATAAATCCAAAAAGAAAACACTCTGAGAAACCATAAGTGGAAGTTAATACTTTGGGATCTCTTCTATTAGCAACGACCACGAAAAATTAAATTTTTGAGCAATCTGTTCGAAACAGGATGCAATCGATAGATCTCATCACGCTGATTATT
>JBCIKM010054450.1:1831-12066 GCA_039654465.1 Melibe viridis
GAAAGTGTTAAAAATTTTCCCCCCCCCCCCCCCCCCCCTTGCAACCCTGTTCTACACTCCATATCCTTAATTTTTTTCACGTTTGTCTTTGACAGAGAGGCTCAGTCCAAAGTGATTCAAGATAGAATCACCGCCACTGAGCAGCAATTAGGTCAATTATGTGATGTCACATCATCGTATACTCGTAAAACTGCTCGTCTTCGAGATAAAGGTAAGACCAATGGCATAGTTTTATAGTGGGACTAACAAAATAAAAATGAAATTGCGGAAAATTTGGGAGATTAATTTTCAATTTTCCTTTTAAAATGCCCTCTTATGAAAAAGATTTTTAATGCTTCTTTGTCAGTTTTGAATTGTCTAGTTTTCTTAGCACAAAACTTTTCCTTTTATTTCATACTTAATAAAAATGTCTTAATTTGAGGAAAGTCTTCCCTATGAGTTTTGCTTAGCCTGAATTTATTCTCAAGAGCTTTGATAACTTCACTTTCTCTTTTTTTCCAGGGGATATGATGGCAAAACAGTTGATGGAATTTGCTGAAATAGAGAAATGGAATCCAACGATGACACAGGGCATGATTCGCTTTGCTGAAAATCTTTCTGCTATTCAAGACTATAGGGAAGCTCAAGTGAGTTTTTAAGGCTGAGGTACAAGATTAATGTCATCTGCATAGTGACAGCAACACCAACTAATAGTGACTACTTTTTTAAAACAGACCTATAAATCTTCAGACAATTGACGGATTTTCCTCCAAAAAATGATCACATATGCCTTGTAGTAAATGGGCTCATCGGCCTTTATCAATGAGCAGATCTCACCAAGGCAACAGCAACTATTCTTTGGCTCAAGATCGAGTATACCCGTTGTGTTTCTCATCATGCCATGTAAGATTAGGCACGGTGGACCGATCTTCTGCCTGTCTTCATTTCTTGCGATCCAGAGTTCTTCCCGGCTCTTTGGAGCTGGGCCCTGACTCTGCTAAGGCGGTATGAAGTGATATGGATAACAAAAGAAGACAAAATTATCACATCATTGCCATCCAGCTAGTTATAAAGCTTCATAATTGTCACTTCTTTTCATCCAAATTTGTCCATTCCCATCTGATGCTCTAGTCTCTCTGTCTAAAATCCATTATCACATACATTCACTTTATCATAACTCTTATCATCCAGTGCAAAACTGAACTATGTATGCTAAGCTACTACACTTAACGGATGATAGTTGGTGCATGTCAGTGGGACCCACACTGGGCTCCTCCAGCTCTCTTCACTCATGTAAAGCCTTGCCAGCATGTCCGTCCGTCAACTAAGTAAGAATCAAGAGGACGGAATGGCCATTTACAGGTCTGTTGAAATTATTTATCTATGTTAAGCTTAACCCATTCAAACCTTTCCTTTTCTGAAACATCTGTGCCTCCTGTTGCAGGTGAAACGACTGGAGAGCAAAGTGGTGTCTCCTCTGGTCGACTATGGCTTGCTGTGTAAACAAACAAAGGCAAGTTTTCTGCAAAGAGCTAGAATTAATGTGGTTCCATTTTAGTCATTAGAGAAAGACATGTAGAATTCAAAACAATTTTTTTTTTCTTCTGAATAATTGTATTTATTTTTTTAAATAGTAAATAAGGAAATAGGTCAACGAGTTAAATGGAGATAGACTAACTGTCAAGCTTGAGACAGTCCTCTTTTTTCTTTTGTCAAGTTCAAAAACAATTTCAGATATTTCCTTTTTTCTTTCTTTTGTCAAGTTTAAAAACAACTAGGGATTTTTCTTCTTTGTTTGTTACTGATAGTAAAACCGTTTTGTCTTTTTTTTGTTTTGTTATTTTAACAGAATGATCTGCGATCAGCTTTTGCTGCTTGTGATAGAGAAGTGAATCAAAAGAAGAAGCTGGAAGCTTTGAAAAACAAAAGTCCAAATGAACGTCAAAAAATTGTATCCTTTGAGTTTTGCAAGTTTAATGTATTTAAAGAAGATATGTGATTTTGTCTGTTTTTAAGAAAGTTCTTGTATGACATCGAAAGATAATCGAAAAAAAGTAACGTTGCTTTTGGTTCTTGAATGTTCCCTTTGGTTAGAAGATTTGCTCCTTTTTTCTTTTACGGAATATACATTTTATTATGATACTTTACTTCTCTTTATTCATGGGTTGCAAGCGGTTTGTGGGTGTCCCTGGTGGGCACTTCTGCTTCTGTTTCTTTTCTTTAATGATGAAGCTATCATCTTACTTTTTCTCCTTGTCTTGTGTGTCCTGTTTTTGTTGTCCTGTTTAGTTTTCAGTTGTCATCATTTATTTCATGCCTTTTGTACATAGTCCAGGGTCACAAGTTAAACGTACTGAGATTTTAATACACAAAGGGGTTTTAAAGATCCTGGGTCTTCCTAGACCACATTGCTGATATGATCACTATTACTTATTTTTTAAGAAGAGATGTCATTGTCAATCATCTCTCTGTGGTGTTGATATGTGTTTTGAGTGATGGTATTTATTTTTTGTTTAAATCATCTCTCTGCATTTTGTTGTTTGATCTGTTCCCACTTTTAACGAATTCCATCATCTTGCTTTCCTATGGGCTTTATGACCCTCTTGTGTCTAGAGGACCTAAAACCACCAATAAACTAGCAAACAAATGAAGTTATTAATGTTTTGGGGTTTTTTGTTTTTTTTTATAAATGTGATCAGCTTTATTTTTCTTAAAATAAAACTGTTTATGAAGAATTCTAAACTCTATCCCTATTTTTTTCTTTGGAACTTAGACTTGTGTATTCTATGCATTTTTAAATATCTTTATACTTTCATTCCTCACTGTTCTCCTTGACGACTCGTTTTTCAGACACAGGTGAGGAGAAAATCACTTGGTTCAAAGTCCAAAGCTTTGCCAAACAGCTGAAAGCAAGCCTTAGATGAAAATAAAAGAGAGATTTTTTTTTTTTTCAGTTTGCAAGAGCTTTAAGAAAACTCTTTTTTATAAATCACTTTTATTGAGATGAAGAGAAGGTGTGTACCTTTCTTTGATCATTTTTTTTTTTTTTCTCAAACTCAAATGCAGGTTTGTCAGCCATGTTAGGTGAAGGAATTATGTCACTCAAGTCCAATTATGTTGTTTTTGTTTTTTGGGTTTCTTTCTTTTCTTATTTTTTTTTCTTTAAATTTATTGTTAGAAACAAAACATTACAGATGAATGCATTTTTATTCAAATAAGATTAATATATTAAAGCTAATTCTTCTGTTTTGTCAATTGACATTTTCTTTTAGTCAAGCCGCATGAGAAAGGTATGTTCTATGTTGGTCACTCAAATTTATACAGACTTGTATACAAAGTGTTACAGTTGAAGTCACTGCTGTTGATATTCATTTGTATACAAGCGTTGTCAGTCAGTGTGCATGCAAGGTGTACAAATTATGCTACACATAGCTGTGATTAGAAAAGACATAAATATAGCAATCACTGCCACATTGTTTGCCAACAAATTCCACGGTTGACCAAATGATTTGGCAAATTACACGGTGTTCCTAAGCAGGTAATCAAATTTATTAACTTTTGAAAAAATCAAATATACAAAAGCTTGCGGTTATGCAAAATTCCTGTGGGAAAAGGGTAGAAGTTTGTCATTGTTCGTGAATGTTCTTGACGTATCACTTTGAAAAAAAGTCCAGGATAGTGGTGAAAACTGAACTGTAATATTCTGTCCTGTTGATTTGAAGGCTTCCAATCCGTCACTTCACACAAGGAGGCGCTTGACTCTTGCTGCATATTTATTTTAACAGTATCGTGAATTGTTTAGCTTGAATTGTGCCATTTTTACAACAATAAATCAAACTGGTTTTGTCACCTTCTCTGCTTTTCCAAGTTTAAAGCAGAAGCTATACTATTGGCTCATCGTGTTCCTGAAAGACTGATGTTCAATCTCAATTTGTTCCCTTCATTTTTGTATCATATAAATGATAACCCTCCCCTTCCTTTATTGCAGTTTTAGGATGTGGATGAAAATCATGTAAACAGTTCCTCTTCCTTATTTTTTTTATGTCCTTGTTTTCACTCTTTTTTCTTTCGTATTTTAGCATGAGTGCAATGAAATGATTACACCTTAGTTCATTAAATTGTAACCATATGTTGACGTCTTATCATCATAAATGCTCCAAATAGAATGTTAAAAATGGACAAAAGAACCATAGCCAAGCTAGAATTTTCTGTGTTATTTGCTTAACACTTGAAAAACAAATGTAGATTCTCATCAGGTTTTTGTCATCATGACCACTTCAAGATATGAAACTCATCACATGATTCTGCTAAAGATAAGAGGCTTTTTTAACAATGAGGCTCATGATAGTGCCATGTTTGTGTCTCTAGAGTGCACACTCTTTAAAAATATCTGTAAGAGAAACTCCACAAGCCTACTGGGTTTTTTTCTTGTTAGGCTTTTACAACCTGAAGACCGTTTGAAATTATGAGTTATGATTAAAATGGTGCCCTTTTTCCCATTGCAAATAAGGATAAAATTAAAGAACATGTATATAGCACACATTCCACTAAAAAGTATTTCTTATGAGCTTAAATGAATAATTAGCAACAAATGACATATAGAGTGATTCAAACAAATAAAATGCCACTACACAGGGAGCACTTTCCAGCACTACTCCAGAGACTGATTTTTTAAAATGTAGAATATTTGATCATTGTTTTCATTTTTTTTTAAACTCAATGTACGAAGTTTATACTAAAGGCATATGTGGGGGACATTGCCAAGAGAGCTTTGATTTAGATTTGACAGATAACAGCACAGTCAGTCTTTGAATTTTGTCAAAATTCTGATTTAATTTTTGACAAACATCTTCAAATAGATTGATCCCAATGTCTGGTTCAAGTGGTTGAACAAAATATTGAATAAAAGGCCTTTTTTCCCCCGCCAAATATCCTAAAATTGTCTTGCATAAAATAGCCTTTTCGTACAATGCTTCCTGCCTCTAATCTGCTCTTTTCTGATGTACTTTGGAAGCTGCTTTTCATTCACCAGGAACGGTGTAGTACTGAAAAGAAATAGTTCAGTAAAAAGTTTGGAAAGAATGCTTTACCATGCAGTACAGTCAAATTAGTTTTCCTTTCACTTTCATAGCAAATATTAGTCAAGCCTTTCTTTTATGGTGAAAACATGATATTCTTGCCCCTTTTGTATTAGTTTGCTAGTGTGACTGAGAACAGAAAATGTGGTGTAAGTGTATTAAACTAAAGGGTGTTGAGTTTTACTTACATGCATGTCTGACTTATCTCTTCGTGTTGACTATCTTTGTGTGTGTTTGCAGTTAGAGAATGAGTTGCAGCGAGCCAGTCTTGACGCCAGTCGAAGCAGCAAAGCGCTGGAGCAGCAGGTGGACAGCTTTGAGTCCAAGAAGCTTCAGGACATGAAGGTAGACACCTCAACCGTCTTTCCAAATAGAATCAAAAGATGATAAGAGTAAAATTGATAATATTTATCTTCATCTCCCTTCAAGAGGCAAGTCAGAATGGTTAGATGACTTTAACCAGTGCTCATATACAAAGTGTCATGGACACTGGCTTTGAAACTTTATTCAGAAATCAAATACAATCCACTTAATCCCACTTGATAAAGAGGTATAGTGGATCAACATTGATCAGTAAGTCTTGGTCTAAAAACTCGTGTCGCAGCATGATGTTTGTGATAGAGGCTTCAGAGCTATCCTTGTGTTTGGCGACTCAATGTCTTGAGGGGTCTTTTTTTTTCATCTTCCTATAGTGTGTTTTCTTGTTTCTCTTTAATGAAAAGTTTAATGCTAAATGTTTCATATGGGGCAGTCACGTAATATGTACTGTTTTGTGTATGTATATCTAAAAGTTTTGATATATTCATCCTCGTGTTTACTTAGCATCTTTTTTTTTTTTTGTGGCAGTATTTTAGACTTTTTCTTTGAAAATACGTTTGATTCACTTCAAATTCACTCTATTATTATACCTCCTTTTCTTTTCTTTTTTTAAAATTTTCCTCCAAGAAAATCATGCGAGAGTTTGTGACAGTAGAAATGCATTTCCACGCCCGTGCTTTAGAGCTGTACACTCAGTGTTTCCAGACCTTGAATGATATTGACCCAGATGCTGATTTGGAGGCAAGTATCTCTTTCCAACCCACTATTTCTTGTGCATACATTGTAGCTCTTTTAGCTGTAGACCACATTGAAACCGGATGCCGTCCTCCGTAGAGTTTTTCTCAAATTGAGCATAAGCTGTAAAATTTGAACTGATAATCCTTGTTAAATGTTATATTTTTTTCAATGTACAGTCTGTATTTATTAAGGTCAGTATGTTAACTATGTACATGGGTTGTTTTTCTTTATGTCTTTCCAAATTAATATCAATGTGTCTATTACCTCATTTTATTATATACCCCCCAAAATGACCAAGAAATCTTAAAGGGATCTAGTAAAAACATCTGCCATGTAAGTAGCTTTATGGCCAAATAGTTTTTTAAATACTATTGCCATATTCATTATTCCAGTAGAAGCCCCCTCTCTTGTGGAAGCCCCCCCCCCCCCCCCCCCCCCCAACCTCTTCCTGGATCCAGCCACCACTATTTTCTCGCAAGTCAAACAGAAAGAAACACACAACAGCAACAACAACAAAATAACACACACACACACACATGCAAAAAAGACCTCTGTGCATATGGTTTCTAGTTCTGGATAATACATTGTTTTGGTTAGTAGTAGTAGCTTTGCAATACAAAAGGGACATGCGGCTACAATCAAAGGAATTTGTGACTGCATTTCGGCTAACAGGGACAGAAGTGGTCAAAAGTCTTGTCCAAAACATTTTTTGGACTTAAGTGTACTGAAACAGAAGATTCACAAAAACTTTGTGGTGATTTAAAGGTAAAAATTTGTTGTAGACACAGACTTATTGGCTCGTCAAAACATGGATTAGTCACCATTGCGGTTACGATACTTATTATCTTTGTGAGAATGAGGCGACTCAGTACATATTGCTGAAAATGATAGGAGAAAATTAATACAATTTACTTGAAGAGGTACTACTCTTACTGAACTCTGGCTATTTACACAGCCAGTATTACATTGTAGAATTACGTAATAAGGTTTTTTCATTGCCGTTGATGACTGTTATGACTCGATATCCTACCACTGTTATGCTATTCTGACTTTTCAGACCTAGATCTAGAATTCTAGGAAACCCTGAGTCTTTGCAAGTGAATACTCTGGTCCAACGACATGGTAAAGAGAGCAGGCATGACAATCCAATTTGTCATTTTTGTTACCCTATAAAAACCCCTTCCCCCACCCCCCTCTCCCGCCCACCCCTTTCTGTCATTTTCATGCTCTCGGGGCTTCTAATAGATAGAATGAATATGTCTTTTTTTCTACAACATAATGCAACAATGCAAGATAAACCTTTTTGCCTCTTGGATTTTGCTGTAAATCTATCTCAGATTAATAACTTTTCATAAAAACATATCTATGTCATTTACAATGTGTTAACAATTTATATAACTGTTTCTGTCCATAGGAATTCCGCAAACAAATTAGACCGGACGGGTCGATAAGGTCAGACATAGCCAGGTCAGCCTCCCAAGCCTCATTGGAATCTCGTGAAAATTCAGACCCCGGCACCCCTCGACGCCTGCCGAAGCCTTCAACCACAACCACAACCACACCGACCACTACCCAAGGCAGTGCAGGACCAAATAGACGGAAAATTCCTCTACCACAGCCACCACCCAATGTAAGTTGTCTAGATTGATAGTAGATAAACAATTCTGAGATAAGTCAAAGTTGTAGAAAGAGGATACAACATTGTAGTCAGTTGAAAGTTATAACCACGGTGACTTGCTGTGGCTGCACTTGGGAATGCCAGATTTCAGGAAACTGCTCAGATTTTAAGAATAAGAAAGCTGGTTTTAAAAACTATCACTAGACTTGTGATTTATTCTCAATACGATTTTCCTAAATCAATTCTCAAGATTCACAAATTTTTTAAATGATATTTTAGAAATGCAAAGAAGGTGGTTTGATGGCACTGTCAGTAAAGCATCGAACTCCCATGCTGAAGAGCTCGGGTTTGATTCCTGCCAGTGCCATCGTTCCAACAGCACTGTGGCACTATAGTACAGCTGCTGCCTGAGTTGCTCCAGTCCTCCAGTTTTACCAACGGCAGTCAGACTTTTACAACAAACAAATTTTTAAACAAGCCTGTGGTATTTTGTTCCCCCAAATATTTTTCAAATTGTTTGCAAGGAATAATTTTAATTTATGCTTGTATATTGTTATCGTTCGTAATTATTGTTATACATAGATATTAGTGTTTTTCATATGTAGATGTGGATATTGGAAAACAATATAATATGCCATTTTTTATGGATAATAAACGTTTATTCATTATCATCATCATCATCATTAGATGGAAAACATAATTTCCCCCAGGGGATCAATAAAGGTGATTTTTTTCTCTTCTATTCTATTTTGTCACATGTTGGCCACACTGTTGGGTAGATACCAAATATAGAAGCCATCACACTATTCATTACGTTTTGTGCATATTTGTTGGTTACTTAATTTGCAATTTAAGAATTGATCTTCCCTGTAAGTTAATTTTAAATATATTGTTATTGAATTTGTGTTGGCATTGTCCTCTTTCTTAGTTTGTCTCATATTGTCACTGTAAGTCTATCCTTTTGATTTGTTTGCATAACATGTCACTGTTTTGCTTCCTGTCATAGGGCACCCTTGATGACAGCGAGGATGAAGATGATGACGATGATGATGATGACTATGATTCAGAGGACTACACAGAAACTGCAACAGAAATGTCCACAAGAAAAAGATAATGAAAACGGTTGGTTTTTTAATCTGAAACAATTGCCTGATGCCCAAATTTCTTCCATAAATAACTTTTATATTTAATTACTTTGAAAGCTGTAATTGTTTTGTAAAGATTATTGGATAGGTAATTAATACATTTTGTCCTTTCTTTTCTGTTTCCCAACATAATGAAGTCCTAACACCTGTTTTTCCACTTAAGAGTTTGTAGACCTTTCCTACATTGATTCTGTTTTGCCATACTCATTTGATCCTGCCGTATGTCCGTAATGTGTGGCCTTTTTTTTTTGTAAAAGTAGAAATCATCAGATGACTTTCTAGCTTCAAATTGGAATAGAAAGCATTTATCAACTGTAGGAACATATAGATATATAATTGGCCGCCATCAATTTGACAAATTTAAGACCTTGGATGAAATAATCAATGAAAGATCGTGGATGAAATAAGAAATTAAAGATCTTGAGCAAAATACAGGATACATTGTCTTACAATTTTTGTCTTTTATTCTATCATCTACAGGGGTGCCAGTCTTACATCCAGCCCTGTCCTTCGTTTACTTGATCCGTCCTGCGTTGTCATAAGACAGTCACAACAATTACATAACCTCTTTTTAGTTTGTAGACAAACTTGTTTGTATTTCAGTAGACATTAGTAAGGTAAAAGTACCTTCATTTTCCTTTTTTTAAATCTTTTATCAGTATTTGAGTTCATGAATTGATGAACTGCTGATCTTTTTAGGCCAAGAGTTATTTTTACTCGTTCCTCCCCTTGGTCAATTCTTTTTCATGATTTATGTTGTTTTGTTGGGGATCGGTTTAGTTTGTTTTTTTAGTGGGAGGGATGGGGGAGGTTTTGGTGTTTATCAAACAGTTTTTCTCCACTTCCATTTACTGCTACTAACTGGTAGATTTGATTTTATTTAAAAAAAAAGTGTGTCTACTTCAAAGACATCACTTTTCAGCTTATTTCTGTCTCTCTACATATCAATTCATATAGTGGTTGGCTTTAATGCATTTAGATTTACTGTGATTTTGGATCACTTACAGTAAGCTCTCCTTTTTTTAATTTGTTGTGAATACACAATTTCTCTCTGCCTCTCTGAATACTTACTTCATCGAATCCAATGAATTCTTTGAAAAGAGGATTCACTTTTTTTAAGGTACTGGTAACTTTGGCTTTCAATTATTGAGATGAGGTAAAATGACTGGCAAATTTTGTTTGTTGCAAAGAATCTGAAGTGGGCCTCAAGGGAATGGTATTTATACCATTGATTCGCTATTCAGCGTTCATCTTTTGGCTGCAGGAATGGTATTAGTACCAGTGATTTGTTGTGTGGGGGGGGGGGGGGGGGGGGAGGGGGGGGGGGGGGGGGGGGGGGGGGGGGGGGGGGGGGGGGGG
>JBCIKM010054561.1:0-15449 GCA_039654465.1 Melibe viridis
CCTGTAAAGGGAAGATCTTTAGGTACAATTTTGGAGCAGTTATTTACATATAAATTAACATATCTTTATTGCTAGGTAAAGTATATATATCAGGGAATTGTTTGATACAAAAAATAATTTTTGTGAAAAATTTGTCAAAATTGGTCATTTTCCCGCATGCCCCCTTAATTAAATCCCTATTTGAACTATTGTCAGATGCAGGTGAGCATAAAGTTTTGATTTTTTGTCTTGATCTGCTTCAGCCTATCTGTCTGTTGATATATGCTTCTCAAACAGATCTGTCTCTCAGTCTTGTTGCAGATGCAGTGGTATTCAATTCAGACTTCAACAAGGAATCATTCCTGAAATCCATCTCCAGCCACCTGAAATTGATTCCTGATCATCGTCCCAAAGATTTGCAGGCAAAAATTAGACCCAAGTGCCATGTCATTTACTTTCCAATAGATTTTTTATATGGTGATACAAGCAACAATGAATCCTCAAATTTGGTTCTGTCACATACGCTCGATGAGGGGAAACAGGAATTACAGTTATTTTCTTCAACGAGGAGCAAAATGTGCTTAAACCCAATATCAGATGTTCCAGTAGAATGTGAATGTGATTCTCAAAGGGATCTTTCAAAGAGTATCCAAATTGTTGAAAGCAAACTTCCACGTGAAAGGGTTTGCCAGCCACTTCTTCATATTGGATCAAAGTTACACATTGTTTGGGCCCATAGATGGTAAGTTTATGTATTAGTGAGAATATAATTTGTCATAAAAAATTTTTTTCTTACCTTTCAGCAATTTGAAATTGTGCATACCTACCTATAAATGAATGAAGACAGATTTTTGCAGATTGTATGACCAGGGCCAATGTCTTATATTTTCTTATCTGCTTATGAAGAGAAGTGACTGAGTGAAACTGAATTCATCGGTGATTTATTTCAAAAGGGATCAATTGCTTTCATACAGCCAAGGATGTATTTTTTTTCATATGTAGGCTGACCCAAAGGGTAGATTATCATTGTTGTGTGTTACGTTAGCAAAAAACGGGCCATAAAAGAAAACCAGGATCCCAGAATCCATCAGATTCAGTCCAAATTCGGACAAATTCAATCAGTGCCTTGATTACATCACACTCAGATCAATCAGATCAAGTTATTGAAAAGTTCTCTCCATGGCCCTTTGGAACTTAATTTGTTCTTGATGTGTCCTAAAAACAGATCGACAGTAATACTCAGTCTCACTGAGTCAGTCAATGTAACTGAAGAATAAGAAGAAGGTCCCTAACCCAAATGTCCACTCTCAAATTGCCATTTTTCTTTCTTATTCAAAAAGTTTTGTAAAGAGTACATTACCTTTTGCACAAAGGTAATTCAGAGTTCTTTTCTCTTTGGTTAATGAGTAAACATTAAGTAATGTTGACAATTAACAACCGTGGCCTTCACCACAATGTGTTAGGAGCATAAGTCTTGTTTTCTAAATTTTGAGCCAGGGAATTGCAGTTGTTGCCTTTAGTGCACAGTTCAGACTCAATTCATTTTTCAACCCTTAAGCTCATACTTATTCAATCTTTTAGTTAGTAAACCCACATTTAACTTTGGCATTTTGTTTTCTTTGGTTTGACAAATTCATCTTTCCAAGTTGCAATACTTGCTTGTTTCATGATAAAATTTGTCTTGAGGGGTTATTTTTTATTCTTAATCTTGATTTCAATAATCTCATAATTCAATTGCAGGGAACATGACAAAAATCCAGAGATGTTCTTTCAAGTTCTGTTTCAACTGCTGGAAGATGAGTGTGATTTCTGCGTATCAGTTCTTGGTGAATCCTATCTGGAAATCCCAAATATATTTGAGGAAGCCAAAGGTCGTTTGAAAGAAAAAGTGGTGGCTTGGGGATTCCAAACTCGGGATAGGTACAAAGAAATTCTGGACAGTGCCCATGTTGCTGTATCAACAGCTGACCATGAATTTTTTGGTGTGTCAATGTAAGTGTAGAAACAATTCATATCATTCAATATTTTCCATCTCTGAATGTAACAAATTAATGACAAACTTTATCAGTTCAGAGTGGTTTTCTTTTTTATTATTCTATTGAATTCGTTAAAGCATAAGGTTTTCAGAAATAAGCAGTAATGACTTTTGTGTTAATTACACTGCTCTGCCGTGCATTAAATTTCTAAAATGAAAATTTTTAGTGACTAAGTCCTACAAGAGGGACAATAGAATCTCAAATATGGAAGCAAGTGGTAAAGAATTTTAGAAATAATGAACATAATTGAAAAAGTATTTTATATAGTTAAAATGCACAATGTGGAACATCGAAGTCATCATTTTACTCAAGACTATTTCCATAATTCTTGGTCTATAAGCCACTCCTGACCATAAGCTGCACCTCCCAAATTTAGAGAAAAATTGTTTCTTTTCCTAGCATAAGCCACATTGTACTACAAGCCACAGAGATGTGAGATACTGTTCTTTGTTAACAAACAAAATGAAGACAAGAATACTGATCCATCATTGTGAAGAGTGATTAATGGTTTTCCATGTGAAAAGAGTTTCAACTAAATTAAGGTGCTGTCTGGTGATATAAATTAGATCACCTGATGAGTATACTTGGAGGCGATGTACTGTGTTTCTTCTTTCCCAAAGACTCTAGTCATGGTAACCGTACAGCATTTATTCATGTTACATGCCCCACCAGTCTACAGGAGCTGAACGGTACGATGCGACTGTCAAATCTGAAAAATTCTGGACGATCTAGCAGCCTGTCACACGTTCTCAAGCTGGCAAAAATCAGTAGTTTTCTGAACTTATTTGAATTATCCTTTAGTTTTGATATTAAAACAAAAATAAGCTCGTACAATATTGTAGATGAAGAGAACTTTTACTTTTCCCAACTGGAACAACCGACCAACAAAAAAGTCTTGGCGTCAGCTGCTCTGTTTTATTAGCAGCAGCGTCAACAATCGGAGAAAAAAGTTTCACCTATAATCTGAGAATTTTGGTAAAAGCTGTATATTTGTTGCCATCCCCCCCCCCCCCCCTCTTCTTAAAAAGAGTTATTATATGGGAGGATTGACATGTTTTCCTTCTGGGAGCAGGCAAGCCCTCGTATGGCACCTCAAGTTGGCCATTATTTGGCAACTTGTCCAATGTTCAGTGTCTGGATTTCCATTTTGATGTTCTGTTTCAACTCCTCAGTGGTTTTTTACTCCTTCAAATTATTAAATTTTTGTTCTCCCTATCATTCAGGAGCCTCAGGAGCAAAAAGTATAGTGAATTCATGTCTGGAGGACAGGCAGCCATTTATTATCAAATATATATATAAAATACATGCATTCTTTCCTGCACCACTTGACTTATGACTTTATTTGTCTGTATTTTAGGTTGGAGGCCACGAGCAGGGGTTGTTTCCCTTTGTGCCCGAGAAGACTTGTCTATCCTGAAATATATCCAGGTAAAATATCCTTGACAACCTGAGCATTTTCTGAAATTTTCCAATCCAAATGCATTCGGAATCAAGAAAATGTACAGCAAGTCGCTATTGGGGTATTTTGAAAAGAAAAATATTGCAAAATATGTGGGTATGCCGAAAAATAATGGATGCTATTCAATAATCTATAATTCACTTGACAGTATTTCTTCTTTTATAAATCAAATAAGAGCTTGTTCTATCATTCAAAAGGTGGAAGTCTGTATTTTCTTCTGTCATCTCCCTGTATTTGGATGGAGATGTGGAAACAGTACACCAGATGTCATTTGCAGCTGGCAACAAAGTCAGATGTTTTGGTTTGAACAACCGCTGTCCCGCTGTTTTAAATTCATTGTCAACTTGAAAACTTAGACCTTTCAAGTGTCTTTCCACATTGCAGAAAAAGAAAAATCCGAAAATCCTTGACATGGGCTGTGGTGAGGATAGTTTGTTTATCTGAGATTAACATGCATTTGCAGTTTTTATGTAGGGGCCTCTACAATGTGGATAAGGAATGCTTGTTTTCCATGTCTAATTTTATGTTAGTGTCCTTTACCAAGCTATTCATAATTTCAACACACTTTTTTGTACGCAAAAATAAACATAAATATCATGAGACTTATATGCCAGTTTAAAGGAACAAACTGGCAGACAGGAGGTTAACATTTGTTGACCATTAATAATGTTTTATATTGTACTCATGTGCTTAATAAATTTGATAATTATAAGTTTAAACTACAGAGACATTTTTGGGTTTAATTTGATTTCTAATCATTCAGCAGTGAAATCAGACCTTGACTCATTTGCCTTTTTTTTTTTTAGCCATTGTCTCTTCACCACTATGTATGGTCGGTCGATGTGGGATCATTGAAAAGGTTAATGATTGCTCCTCTTACAATATTGAACCCATTTTGTAGCTGCTTTGAAATACCTTTAATTTGGCTTGTGATTTGGTGAAATTTGATGTTTGGATGTAATTTAGGAGTGTGCATGACTTTCTAGCATACCCTTGAAGGAGGAGTTGTGGCTTCCTATTGATACATGCCAATGGCAGACAAACTGAGTCCTCAGGCCCTCTTTGGGGAAGATTTTGCAAGACTTTCCAAGAAACGCACGAAGGGGATACAGTGAGAGTTACTGCTATACAAAAGCTGTACAAGCTATTTCTGGCTTATATCTGGTATAATGATTGAAAATGAATTTGAAAAAGTAAGATGCTTGAGTCAATTCCTTTCTAGCTAATTTGATTGAAAATATATAGGAAAAAACCCCTAAAAAAACAAGTTAACAAACTTTAGATATTGAAAGTCAGTTTCCGCTTTTGATTTTCTGTTCTTTAATTTTATTTTTTTCAGAGGCTTGTTTGTACTCCACACAAGCTCAACTTGTAAAACGTTTAAGACAGTTTTGTAAGAAACCAGATAAAGTGCCAAGAGCAGAGGTAAGCAGATTATTTCCGATGTTGTCAATATGATGATTGTTACATCAAACAGAGGAAAAAAACCAAAACAACTACTCTGTACTCTCTCTTATTTAATTTGACCATGTTTGGAAAGCAGCTGTATATTCACACTCGCTTGTATATTTTAAATGTGTAGTAATTAAAATCAGTTGTGTTTGAAGTGTTTATCATAGCTGCATTAAATTTGCTGTTCCAAAATTGGCAATAAAGCTTGAAAATACTAAAGATGGCAATATCTAGTTTTTTTAACAACTACCGTTATTCAATTTTGTTCACTTTATTTGTTCCTTTTAATGCTCTTCTCCTTAATTATATTCAATTTACAGGTCAACCTTGACAGATTTTCATGGAAATATTTGCAAGCAGAGTATAGGAAAATGTTGAAAATTGACAAATGATGCCTCTGCCTTTCTTGTCGGCTGAAGTACCTGCACAGAAATTTAAGTTTTTAAGTGAGATGAAAAGTTGGTATTGTTTCTTTCTTTCTATAACTCTTCAAATATTGACTAATATACTACACTGTCATAAATGCCCAGGCCAAACAGGTCGTTGAATACATAGAGGTATTTCCCCTCACTCACTGAACCTGAATTTAGACATTCATGTTATAATTTGCTAAAATTTACAGACTATCTAAGGAATCATAGCAAGCAGCCAATCACAGCAAAAGGTGTCTGTAGTATTTATTTGCCATGTCCTTTGCTGTGATGTGCAATGGTGTGTAATGGTTCCTTGCACATTTTGAAAGGAAAGAGTTGGAAAGCATTGTGTTCAGGAAGATTAAGATAGTACAGACACAGCTGTTTATTCATACATTTTTGGATTAAACTGACTGTTTAAGTTTCTTCCCTTAAGATTTATGTTTTTTTCATAAGAATCATGCATCAACAGTTCAGTAATGGTGTTAACATTATAAAATCTTAGTTTGGCTCATCACTACAACAGCTACAAATGTCTCCTGTTTTGTTTTATTTCATTTGATCTCAGCTTCATATCATATTTGAAGATGATCAAAAATTCTTCGAAATTAGTTTGGAATTTTGGCCTGAAACATTATCGCCTGCTGTATTTTTAATTTCTTACTGCTCAGGGTTCTTTAATATGCACAATGTGCTTAGTCTACTCTTAGTTTATTGTCAATTTTTGATAGAACTGGTTGCTCAATCCTACCTTGTTAAGTAAGACCAGGGGCAGAGTTTCTTCTGACCACAAAAACAACATGATAAATTTAAATTTCACTGTTCATGGGACTTGAACCCCTTCTTCCCCCCCCCCCAACCACCTCCAGTGTTTTTACAAGTTTGTTAGTTGCATTTACGTATTGCCAGATATTTTTTTTTTTTAAACACCGAACATGTGTTGAATTTTAATTGGATATAGACAATGACCAAAGAACGTTTGTTATACTAAGGACATCTTTTATTTTGGGATGCAGACAGAAGGTCAAGCCAACGATATAAACAAAGGGACCTTACTCTCGTAAACAACATTGTGTCAAATGTCATAGCTATTAATAGATACGTATTTCAACACTCCCCCTGAATTTGAACAAACCAAAATTACCTTGCTTTTATAATCTAAATTATCTTCATCATGCATTTATACATAATCAACTTGTATCAAATTCACAATATTTATCTATCTATTAGCTTATTCCACCAACCAGAATAAAAATAAGAATAAGAAACAATGTACTTCTAGTAGGTAGAAACTTTGATACTAGTCTTATATCAATTCCTAGTCCTGTCAGAATTTCTCATCCCAATCAATGTTCTCAGTTTCACAAACTGGTCTCTAGGCAAAGCCTTTGTAAGGATATCTGCCAACATCTCCTGTGTCTTACAATATTGCAACACAATATCCCCCTGAGATATCTTATCCTGAACATAGTGGAATTTAATATCTATATGCTTGGATCTCTTTGATCCTTGACCATTAGCAATACAAATAGCACTTTGATTGTCCTCATTAATAACCATTGCTGGTTCATTAACAGAGTCAGTTGTACTAATTTGAGTCATCAAGCACTTCAACCATGTTCCTTCCTGGACTGCCAGAGCCAATGCAATATATTCAGCTTCAGCAGTTGAGAGTGCTACACAAGTTTACTTCCTACTTCCCCATTGGATTGCCCCTTCTGCATTAACAAAAATATGTCCAGAAGTAGATTTTCTATCAGAAAGATCACCTGCCCAGTCAGCATCAGAAAATCCAATACAGGTTCCAACATTATCTGAACTACCCTTATCAGCAGTATACAATAAACCCAAATTTGTAGTTCCCTTTAGATATCTGAAGATTCTTTTCACAGCTGTCCAGTGTTGCTTGCATGGATCTGAAGAGAAACTAGCTACCATTTCAACTGCAGAGGCAATGTCTGGTCTAGTTCTGTTGCTTAAATGTAACAGGCTGCCTACTGCAGGCTTGGAGGTCTGAGCGTCAACTCTTTCACTGTCTTCATCTCCTGGAGTAAGCCTTTGGCTGTTGCAAACAGGAGTGTCAGTTTGTGAACAATTTTCCAATTCCAGCTGATTTAGTCCTGTGCCCATCTCCCAAAGTAACAACAATATTGTCAGTTCTTTTAAATTCAGTCAGCAAAGAAATGTCATTACACATATGAGATGTAGCGCCAGAATCCAAGATCCACTTATTGTCTCTTGTTCCACACTGCTCACCGGACAAGCACTTTTTATCCACAATGAAAGTCGATGAAGGATCTGAACTCTTTGTCTTCTTTTGCTGTCACAACTCTGGACACGTTCTTTTAAAACGTCCTTCTTTATTACAATGGAAACACTTCAGAGCTGGTTTTCTTCCTTTAACCTTTGCTCTCAAGGCCTGCTCAGGCTGATGGACCGGTCTAGCTGCGTCAGAAGATCTTGTTGATTCAAAAGCAGTTTCTCTGTCACTTGATCAATCGTCGGCGCTTTATCTGCAGCACCAAGAGCTGTCACTAAGACATATTTTGCAGGAAGACTCAACAGGAGCAAGCATACTTTTTCTTCATTGTCAACACTACATCCGAGAAGGGACAACGATTGAAACAGCTCTGTCATATATTCAACATGACCTTTAACATCATCACCTGTAAGCCGCATGTTGTACAGCCTTTTCTTCAACAATAACTTATTTAACCAGCTATCCTTTTGAAACTGTCTCTCCAGAGTTTCTCACACTTCTTTGGCTGACTCTGGTTCAGTACCAATTGGATACAGTAGACTGGGGTCTATACCTAGCACAATGGTGGCTAGTGCCTTCTGCTTTTTCTTTGAGTCCCCACACCCACCAGAGACACAGTCAAACAAATCCTGGTGAATCAATACATTTTCATTTGCATCTTCCCGCACATGAAGTTCAAGTCAGAACTGGGACGTGTAACCCACTTGATACCATGCTTCAGTTTCTTGTCAGTCTCTTGAACCTTTGTTAACACCAACACTCTCAGAAAGTTCACACATCAGTCTCTTCACAAACCAAGTAAACATAGACAGTCTACATACAATTTTGCACTTCTGCAGTTTCTGGGCGTGGCCTGGGCCCATAACCTGTTGAAAATATAATTCGGTATAGACAATGACCAAAGAACATTTTTACACTGAGGACATCTTTTATTTTGGTAGCAGAGAGAAGGTCAAACCAACGATATAAACCTTACTCTCATAAACAACATTGTGTCAAATGTCATAGCTATTAATAGATACATATTTCAACGAATTGGCAACTGTTATGGAGCTTCTTTTTTTTTTTTATTTTTTTTTTTAAACTGACTGTATAGCTCAATTGGTAATGCATTTTAACTGGCATGCAGAAGGCTGAGAGTTGACAGTGAGGGGGTACACATTCACATGATTTTGTAGCAAATCATCATCATCATCATCATCATCATGTGCCAGGTCCGTTCTTGTAGACATCGGCGACCATGGTCCTCCAGTCCTTTCTGAATTCAGTTCTTCTAATTAGATCGATGGTTGTGTTGATGTTGTTGTGGTTCACAGTGATTTTGTTGAGGTTGTCTGTGAACTTAGTGCGCTGTCTTCCTCTGCTTTTCTTGCCCAAGATCTTTCCTAGCAAATAGAAGTTTTCAAATGTCATACTTTACATCAGAGCGGGATCCATGCATTTATGCATGTTTGAATGCAGCTATTCACTTCTTATATGTGCAGCAGATTTTCATTGCTTTTTTTTTTTTATCTCTAAATCTGGCCCAATGATTTAGTGCTTGAATTAATCAGAAGGATAGAATAAGCATGCTCATAAACGCATAGACATGATAATATTATCCCCGCAGAAGATCACATAGGGCAATTGAGCACAATACATAGAAAATCAAGACAGGCCAATAAGACAGTTAATGAAGAACAGTGAGACAAATAATTGAGGCATGCCATGCTTGGTATGTTTAGACCAAGAGCAGCGCAGCAAATACAATCTCATTGGGTGACCTCTTTATTGACCTTTTGAAAGTCTTTTACAAAGTACCAGCACACAATGCAGGACAAACCAATTCAGTACTTGTTATAATCTAGGGCGAATTCAAATACTCATTTAGTTCTGTCAATGAAACAAACCGACTAAACAGGTGGAGATTTTTATACCATGCCTGACAAGGGAATTTCAGTCATCGAAGAGTTTTATATCATGTATTACAACTGCCATTCATCCTTCTGTTTATCCTGCACTGTCTGGTGGAGCATCGGAGGGCGGACAGTGTCCGAGTCATGAATCTTACCAATTGCTTTTGCCCTTTCACTCCTTTGGACTAAACCATTATCTAGAATGGGGAGGAGTTGAGACTTTTGGGAGGGGGGGGGGGGTGGAGGGGTTCTTGTTTTCTGGGGACACTTTCTAAACCTGTCCCTCATTCAATCCTCTTGTTAACATTCACGCTTCTCATTGCTTTTACCACTATGCAAATGATAAGAATAGCTGTCTGTGGCAAAATGAGAAATCAGCCATGCTCTGCAAGCAGTTAGGGCTTCACATTCTCATCATCTCACATGCAGTCTGCTGTGAGTGGCTGTGGGTGCGTGCGATTATGATGCAGATATCTATAAATATAAATAGATTCAACTTCCTCTGTGAAAAATTTGAAAAGAAGTTGTAACGTAATAGTTTTATACTCCTTTCAGGAATTTTGGGTGGACAATGTCGTTAGTTTCCTTATAGTCTCAGGTAAGACTGACCCTGGCTGGGGCTTTCGTGCTTTGCCATGAACAAAATGGGTTATTCCTGATGGCATTGAACTAATGCCTGATGAATTACTTAATACCCTTTATGGTCGCCTAGGCAAAGAGAAAGAGACCAAATCAAAAATTTTAATTATTTATCCAATGAAAACTGCTTATGTAAAACAAAACAAATATTTAAATTTTGACCAGCAGCTCACAATTGTTTTTTGGGCTGAAGTGGAGACTGAAGTTAAAATGGCCCACTTGTTAGTGCCAGCTCATCGACAGATCTTTTGGTTAATATCCCAACCCCCTCCTGGAATGAGCTTTACATGTAAAACTTAATCAGATCAGTTTAGATACAATTATAGTTCAGTTTGAATTAATATATATATATTATTGATCTGTTTTACCTGCAAATGCAAAAGCTCAATCAACCTATTGGCTAGCTTTATCCCTTATTTCGGAATGAAGTGAAATAATCAATTTCTACAGTACAGCTTTTGTTATCAGCTTTTCAATACATAATGAATAAAGGCTACTGTTTGACAAACCTTTTCATAGGAATCTTTATAATGAACATAATATCTTGGCTTTGAATATCTGGAGTGTTACACAATAATGCGCCATAAACAGTGGTGTGCAAACTGCGGCTTCCCTGTAGGCATTTGGAGCCTGGTGCAATGTCCTCCTGAGGGAGTCTCAGTCTCAGGAAATAAAATAAGAATAAATACCTGCACTTGACTTGAATGGAGACTAATAAACAGTTATGAAATCAATCATTTTCAATTCATTCTGCCTTGTTTTGGATATGAACTGTGCTGCTTGTTTTGTTTGTTGATCATTAAAGGAACATAATATGCCTCTAGGAGGGAGGCTGTTGTTGAAAATGTTCCTAGTGAGTTCTTTTACTTCTGTTTCTTCACTTTTATTGTTCAGAAGCTATTGTCTTACTTTCCCCTCTCTTCTGTTCTATCCTGAGTCCTGTTTGTGTTGTCATGTTTAAAAATTCTATCATGGTCTTCCGCTGGAAACATTACTTTAGGGGGTTTAAAGATCCTGGGTCTTCCCATTATACAGTATTGGGTGGTTGCCGTTTGTTATTTTTTTTTAGAGAAAAGATGATATTTTTATCATTGCGAATATCTGTGAGGTATCGACGTGTGTGTTTTTAAAGATGATTTTTGTGCGTGTGCGTGTAAGTTTTTATCATCTCTCCTCTGATTGTTGTTTGGCCTGTTCTGTCCTTTAAATTTAATATTCCGATAATCTAACTTTCCCTCAGGGCATTCCATAAAAATTACGTGTTGTTGCCTCCTGAAACAACCAATTTGATGAAGGTTTCATATTATTACTACTTAGATTGATTGAAGAGTTACTGCCCTTGAAATTGACATGAATTTCGGCTTTTTAATTAAACACTTGTCATTTAAATAATACAGTATTTGGTCTTCGACAGCAATGCACGCTACACAAAGACGTCTCATACTGCCAATGAGTCCAGAAATTTGGTGTTGATGCATGTCATGTGATTGCTTTACCGGCAACTATACCAATTATCGATAGGTGCTTTGAATAGGGTTGCGACTCCAAAGTGTCGCCCAAGGAGATCCCCCAGGTGCTGGAATGGCAATAGGTCGGTGGACTTGTCTAGCTTTGAAAGAGTTTCAATTCCGGCATTTCTAAAGCAATCCATGATGACCAAACGAGCACGATATGTCCTGGCGTTGTCATCCTGGAAGATTAACCCTCTCCGTTGCCAAATCATTGATAATGCCGTCATCCTGGAAGATTAACCCTCTCCGTTGCCAAATCATTGATAATGCCATCATCCTGGGAGATTAACCCTCTCCGTGGCAAATCAATGATAACGCCGGTGTGAAAATAACCCCCTTGAAAACCTGTTAATGACAGAATGTGATACACCCGTCAATTGTGTCTCATCTTGCTGTTCTTTTTGTCCAGCCTAAAGCATTTCTACAGCACGAGGGTGGTCCCCATCATGTAGTCTATTGAACAATATTTTTGTTGAAAAAAAAGGGTGTCCAAATAGCAGATGATTTATTCTAAAGGCAGAAATACTTGAAATAAGATTGATCTCATAATAACAATGTTAGAAACAAAGACAATAACAAAAAATAAAAGGACGAGGTTATTTAGTCCAAATGAACCTTAGAATTAACTGGGCCTGTCGACTAAGATAACCTTTGGATTAAATTGAGGCTATCAGCCCAGGATAAACAAGACATTCTTTATTTCTTTAGGTGTATTTGAGCATATAGTCTGTCTTTTGGGACTTTGAAGGCTGAACATGAAACACACTGTCTCTTTTTGGGATGAAATCGAAATGAGAGGCTTTGCTGTGTTTGTGGCAGCTTTGCGATTGTCAGAAGTCTCTGTCATAGCTTTGCATGGAACCGGCTACGGTTATCTCCCATCGTTCTAAGCTTTTCGTAATTTTGGAAAAAAAGACTTTACCCATGACTCCTCTAACTAATGATTGAATACCTTTTAGTTACTTATGTCAAGATTTTACTTAATTATACACAGCATATTTGTTTAAAATTAAAATTAAACCTGTCAGGGGAAGCAGTTTCTAAGGACGACGAAGAGAAACAATATGGCGCACAGACGAATAGAATCGACAAATCGGAAGTCTAGCTCCTGTAAATTAGTCAATGGAATTCCTCCTGCATCACTTTAATGATTCAGACGCATATCCAGTGATGAGATCGATAATAAAGTCCATCTATAACTTGCACCAACGAAAAATATCCCTGCACTTTCAAACATAAAAGTTGAAACTTCCACCTTGATTTGTTCTTATTCTTATCTTTTCGATCAGCACCAATTTTGCAACTTTAAGTCCATTATTACTTTGGTTCTAATCAAGATATTTGAATATTTCAAAAAGCAAAATGATCATGAAAGACCTTTTTACAGGCCGAACACTCGATTTAGAAAATCAAACTTTTCCCAAGTGACGGTATGGGACGATCGATTGATCAAATCATCCTAAATATAATTGGCGCTGATTGATCAAATCCAAAGGCATGGCCTCGGGAATGACAACTGAAAAGGGACAGGGCAGCATAATCAGGACATGATAGAGTAGTGTTATACGGCCCCACGACATCTGCATTTAAACGTCCTTGTGGCTTAAAAAAATAGGCCCAAATAGCCCACAGGCCCAAATAATCTTTTCGAAAAAAAAACAACAACCCCCCCCCACCCCCACCCCAATACAAAACAAAAACTAACACTACACACGCACAAAAACGGGTTCTTCAGTAACTCCGCTGTGTTGTATAGTAAGGGGGATAACTCGTGACCAGCACGCGCTGTTTGCGGGATTTCCCTTATGACCACTTTGCCTGAAACTGAAAGTTGACGTACTGTTGTGAGCACAATGCCCCACGTCCTCGGCACTCTACATATTACAAACAACTGTCAAAAATGGATATCCTTTACTTTTGTTGAATCGTATATCAAATATTATTTAATAAATTCGCGACAACAACAAAGTTGCAACCGAAGAACGCCTTTTTTTTTTTTTTTTTTTTTAAACCAGTATGCGATGAAACAAAGCCGTAGAATTAAAATAATCGTAAGTTTTCAGGAGAGACAAAAATAAATACAGACATACAAAAACAGACATTAACAACAACAACAACAATAATAATAATAATAATAATAATAATAATAATAATAATAATAACAACAACAGCAAAATAAAAAAAACCAATAAGAAACAATTAGAGAGCAAATAGAAACACAATTCCCAACACACACATAGACTAAAAGTAAGGCAAAACAAACAAAAGATAAACTAACAACAACAAAACCCCCCAAAACAAACAACAACAACAACAAATAGACAAACAACCCAAAAAATAAAGTGAAAGAAGCGCACCACTTATCTAATAAGCCCATTGCTATTTAATTTAAAAAGATAGTTATAATAGTAATAGGGCCTTAATTGTAACATGAAGAAAATCACGGCAGATAAAAAAGGTTTATTAAATTACGACACAACTATTTTCCTTCAGTCATAAGAGGTAGACCATATATTGTTAGGCCTGTTTCTGACATTTTTGTTTGGTTGTTTGTATTTTGTTTTGTTTTTAATCCCAAGTTCCAACTCCTTAACTAAACTTTATTCCTTCCTTTTGAAAATATCGTTTTGATACTTTGGTAGATGCGTATAATATCCCTATTGACATTGTGATCATCTGAACCCAAGGAGCCACAAAGACATTTCAGGTGATACGACCCTGACTGTTTCATCACGCATGCGTTACGGAATGGAACAATTCAACTTCATTTCTTATTTTCTACGTGTATTTTTCTCCCTTCAAAATTTAATTCTCCATGGCTGGTTGTGCGTCCGGGCATCAATTTTTCATCCTCTTCGATTGCGAATAGACAGAAGCATGAACAAGCTTTCATAATATGCAATACAATCATATTGGACGGTTACTGGTGTCAAATTGCATGTACCACCAGGACAACACAGCAACAGAGACTGCACTTTCCTTTGAAAAATGTGTACACTTTTATTATGCGAAGACAAATACTTGAAGCTTACGGACGACTATCACTATCAGCATTTCAATTTCATTCCTGACGAACCCGAATACTTCTGCCCCCACTTATTTTCCGGTGATTTTTCCCCCCATCATCTATTTTAAGACAGGGGAAGAATCGACCCCATACAGCAAAAACAACCAACTGTTCGTACAAGATAGTGAAACATCAAAGGAATCGAATGTAGACCTTAAAACAATCTGAGAGAATATGAAACATTTTTTTTAATCCTAAAGGCGAATCTACAATGAAAATGAAAAGCTTAAAATTGCTGTTTGGTTTAAGATCCTACAATTTAATTGCAAAACCAAACGAATTCGAAGAGTTGTCTCCAGAAAGCTCTTGGTCGTTTCCCCGTTTAACTATTTTTAGAACGGCATATCAATGGATTCCATACAACTTAAAACAGCCAACCGTGTGTAGAGTAGAACAGGACTTTAGCTGGTGATTATGATAATTCTAATACCGATGACAACAACAATAATAATAATAATAATAATAATAATAATAATAATGATAATAATAGCAATAATAATAATAATAATAATAATAGCAGCAATAATAATAGCACTTCTTTCTTTATCTTTACCTTTAGTACCTTTCGGTGTAAGGTTTAATTGCTGTGCACAAACTTTTGCCACTGATCCCTATCTAGACTCTTTCTTTTTGCATCTACAAGTTTACAACCTTTCTTTTACACTATGTCTGCAATTGCATCTTGCCACAATTTCTTTGGTCTACCTCTTGGCAACTTTCCCTGCTGTTCACATTCTA